>DF245107.1:0-20667 GCA_000507305.1 Breviolum minutum Mf 1.05b.01 | reverse complement strand
GTGTCGCAGTGCGAATGTACCGCCCAATGGCAGCGAATTAACGAGTTGGCGACGAGTTGGCGACGACGACGCGACGACGAGGCGACGACGACACGACGACGAGGCGACGACGACACGACGACGAGTCGACGACGAGGCAGCAAAACAAAGCGAACACAGGTCCAACCCCAGACCCCAACTATAAACGGGAACCCTTCGCTACGCATTCGGGAAAAACCTAAGAGATCACAACTATGAACAATGATGCGCACAAGTAAACATTTGCTTTCCCCATTTCAAGATTCTCCCCTTTCAGGGGGGACAGCTTTGCTTTTTTTGAGTACAGTATACATCAATTTTCATATATACACACATATCACATATCATAAATTACTACTGAGAGTTGCTGTGAAGATGTTTGGAGGAAAAACAGGACAATTATCCAAAACATTGGTAAGTAGTGATTTACTATCCACCACCGTCAAAAGTCACCAACAAAAAACGCATCCAAAAGATTACAGGTCATGACCACCCCATCGAACAGTCCATGATATGTTTACGGCTGTTACAGTAGTAAAGTTGATCTGAATTTACGGAAATTTGGTGCAAGAATTTCATCATCCCTACATAGCATCTATCAGGCCAAATGGAAGAATTTATGTTTCACCGTCACCAAGACTTCCCAGAAATAGCCGGGGATTTGCCGTACTAAACTACCATTTGGGGTTTTTGGTCATGTGAGGTCGCTATAATTTGATGAGATCTATGGAACTGGGATATTTACCTCCACATTTGAAAAAAACATCCACTGTAGATAATCTTTTTTTACTGGTGTAGGCATATGTTACAACAATTTTATGGACCGTATGGGAAAAGGTGTGTGCTTTTAGGGAAGTGACTTCTTGATTCAGAAGTACTTGGTGTCAGATCTTTTCCGGTTGGTGGTTTCAACCCTGAAAAAATTTAGTCAAGTCAAAATTGGCGATTTCCCCAGACAGTGATGAAAATAAAACAAATATCTCAAACCAGCATCTAGTTTTTCCTTGGTGTCAAGCAACTGATTTTTTTTCCTGATTTGGGGGAGAACAAAAACGGCGGAAAACACTGACGAAGCTCACCTTCTGGAGGCAAACGGGGCATTTTTTGATGGGTACCCTCCAGGAAATTAACATATCCCACCCGGGGAAAAGGAAAATCATCTCCAAATATGCCTTATTAGGGGGATATGTTAATTCCCTGGAGGGTATACATATTCATACATCTAGTGTACCATATTCATCGTCAATTTGTAAACATCATCCCAAATTGAATCGAAAGAATGGAAGGAATCTTCTACAATTAAACTATTCAGTTGTGCACAGGATTTACCCTCCAGCAAACTAGCATGGCAATGGAAAATCACCCCAATTTTAATAGAACATACAGTACATCCACCCAATTTCTAATAGAATATACAGTACATCTTCAAAGGGTTGCTTTTTCCATTGTCATATTTCGTTTTCGGGTGTGTACACCCCAGAAAATTAACATGGAACCTGAAAATCACCTCTTTGAAAAGGAAAATCATCTTCAAAAACGCCATTTCTGGGTTCCATGTTTATTTTCGGATGTGTATCCGTTCGGTTTTCCCAAGAATTTCAGGCTTTCCCCCTCCACCCCCCCAACCCACCCAATCTCAGCCTGGCCCGAGAAAGGCACCACCAAGGAATCCGTGAAGCGGGGTCGAGAGGAGGTGCTACGACGCACCCTGGGACCAGCGACATATGGGACTCACTCAGGGGGATACCAGGTCAACCCTTCTACTTGGAGGATCATCCCATTTAGTAAGTGGTTAATAACCAATGCTTAATAAATCCCCTGAGTAGGATTGTTCCCCTTACAAACGCCCTAACTGGCTTATAAATGGGGGTTACTAAGTAGTTACTAACTGGGATCATCCTCCAAGTAAGGTGTCCTGCTGGGTTCGTGATCGATTCACCATCGTGATCGTAGCTTGGTTTAAGTATTTCACCTACCCGGAAGTTCCAGTTTCCCCCTTGCGGTTCGTCAATTTGGACCATCAACTTGGGGACCATTAAAAAACCCAGCCATCCAGTGGCCTAAGACAATGGTTAATGGTACGTTTCTATGTTTTCCAGGTAATTATATAAAGGAAATCGCTTCCTTTCCAAGCATCAGCTAGATACCCAAATTGCTCCATGAACATTTATCAAGCCATTTTTGTTTGGCTCCAAAAAGAGCTACTCTGAATACTCTTCATGGGTTAGTGGTTATGGTCTGTAAATATTCCATAGAGTCGGAGTATTTAATCTTTTTCATTTGCTTTTTCGATGCTTGCAAATAAATCCAAACACATTCTCCCTTTAAATGATTTGAATTAAAATGGTGAATCCCCATAGGGATCCCTCCATCCGTCAATCAAATCACCCAACAAAAAACAAGGCATCCAAGCAACTGAGGTCGACTTTCCTATTATTATTTGAACCCCTACCTCCCACCCAGGAGGTATAGCGAGGTGGCAAAATGAAGGTGGCCAACTCACCTATCCCAAACACCTGAAGTTTTCTGGTTCCTAGGGGGGGTGGTGAACCGAAATCATTATTCTACTTACACGTTGTTTACAAGTAGGAGCATGGTGGTTCTATTGTAACACATCTTGTTTCAAAAGACATTGTTTTACACACGCAAAAGAATCGTCATTGAAATATTCCAAGTTCCAAATTCCATACACTTTCAAACTTCAAACTCATGTGGAATTTACAAAAAGATAACCTTCCAAAGTCATAGAAAATAAGATTCCCTACTAGGAGGATCATCCCAGTTAGTGGTTAGTAATCCCCATTTATAAGCCATAAATTTTGGCCATGTAAGGAAGGGGTCCCACAACCCTTACGGCCTTACAGGATCTACAATCACCATGGTTCACCACTCACCAGGATGATCCTCCAAGCACCACTCCTCAACCCTGGAACCCATCCAGCGATGCCAACTTGCCTCGTAGATCCCGAGCGCGTGCGTGCAACCGAATCTTCTCTACCTTCAACGACCTGAAACAAAACTTTCCGTCTCCATCCCTCAAAAAGAAAGGAATCTTTTCAGCTGATTACCGATGGAACTGATACTGGAAGAAATCCTGCACCAGTTGACATGGGAAATATCCCATTATTGACAGGGTTTGATACATGTTCGGTGGTGCATGATTTTTCCATCAACAGGCAGGAGTAAAACTGATTGGTGCCAACCACCCTCACTTTGTTACGACCCTTTGCTCATCTCCCCATCCTTTGAAGATCACCCTCTGGAACCCTCAGTTCGTCGCTGAAAAAGGGAATTTTCTCGCTTCGTGAGGGGCTTGCGTTCTGAAAGATATCCCGTTTACAAAACAATTCTTAAGACAATTCGTTAAGGTCTACCCTTTCTCCGATAATCATGGAAGTGGAAAATCATCCTGATTCAAAGGAATCTCATGTTGGAGGGGGGCCTTCTCCACTTTCATGATTGCGGGAGGAAGAGTTTCGAAAACTTTAGATACCACCTCACCACCTGACAATTCTGCTGGCGCCCTTTATTGGGATGGTGAAAACTCACGTGACCCCATACTCAAAGGTTGTGGTTTTTACGTGACCTTCCGACGACTTTCGGGGAAAACAAGTTCAGTCACTTCTTGGGAACACCGATCAGATGGGCCCCTATCGCCGATCGTTATGAAACTGGAGTGACATGGGGCCCGCCTCTATAAATGGCTTTATAAATGGGTAACTGGGGATATAACATATATAACCCTACTTATAATTAGGGATTATAACTCCAGTTATAACTGGATCCGGGGCCCCCACCTTGTACCTAAACACTGTAACAGTGAAATCTAATAATGAAATGCCGAAAATACAGGAGTAACTGCCGTTGTAACTTGGGTTGTCGTCGCCCTCCCCAGGATGCAATCGTCACCACCCAGCATTGTTATGGTTTTTCGGCTCGGGGATCCCGAACTAAACCTTGCCACTGTTACTGGGAAGGGGGACGTCACCCAAGTTACAACACTATCACTGGTGACTTTGGGCCCACTTTGTTGGTGTAAAATGGGGATTTTTCTTCCGCTCAAAGTGACCCCCAAACTGATCCCTGATGGTTGGAAGTCACAAAATTTGCTGGCGCAAAAAATCCTCTGAAAACAAACCACTTCACAGCCTCAAAAATATACCACCCCCGGAAAAATTGACGAATGTCACCTGAAAAGGGACCACTTTGACAGGAAATGTCCATCTTCGAAGCATCAATTTTTCATGGGAAGGCTGTTAGTTTTCAGGTGGCAAAAACCACAAAATGTCGATGCTCAATTTTTGCAAAATATGGCCTACAGGATTCGTGGTAAAAACATCTGAGAAAAGGTGCATGGCACAAGGTGCACTGTCTGTTTGGAGGACCATCCCAGGACGGACGTAAGTGGTTAGGATCACCCCGGCCATTTGGAAGGGGAACATCCCTACTTAGGGGACTTAGGATCACCATGGTTATTATCCACTTACTAAATGGGATGATCCTCTCAGTGGAACTGTGCTGGCAAAGTTTTATGGTCGTTTGCTAGATTTGTGAGAAGATTCCTGAAGAACACGTGTTAAAAGGCAACCAATAAAAAAGGCACCGTTGCTCCCCTTTCCAACAATCCTCCAGATCTTTCTTCACTAAGAAATTGTGCAGGATCTTTCTTTTTTTGGGGGTGTATGGCTAGTGAGGGTTGATGAACCACCCGCTTTTTAAAAGATACCTGGCAGCATATCATCCAGGAAGTTCTAACTGCTTTCGAACGTATACTGCCTTATCAATTTTTTTGTTCCCAAGGTTTCGAAGCATGAAAAATTGGATTGAAATTCCCAACATTGAAACCAAACACCTATAGAGTATGTGAGTCATCATATAATAAGATTCTTAAGGGGGGTGGTGATTCCCCTAGTCTTCCCTAATGTTCCCTAAAATTCCTCAATCTTCCCTAGGAATCCTTAAGGTTTCCCAGTTACCCCCTCCCCTCCCCTTGAACTAACCGCCTTAAGAACCCTACAATCATAGTAGGTGATTTAGCATGACAGAAAGTAACAAGTCCAACAACAGAAAAAATCCAAACACATCTCTACCTTCACCATGGAAGTCAGCCACCTTCTTCACCAAAATGGTGACTCCATTTGGATGATGATCAACTGTTACTTGCAAAAAACAAAAGTGAAACTCCCAAACCACCCTACGAAAAAAAAGGTGGAAAAAAGGTCCCGCAGGGTAAATAAATACAAATATATGATTTATGTATATATACATATATATGGCCGAATTAGAATATTTCACCAATCTAGATTTTGCTGAATCACCAATCTAGACTTTGCTGAAATAAGGGTATTTCCCTTCCTTAGCTACCTTTTGGGGTGAGGTCGTGTGAGGTCGCTATAATTTGACCAAACACATAAAATAATTTATATATACACGCCTGGAACTCTCAATGCCAACCAGTTTCAAAATGTTTTCAATGGTTGACCATCAATTTGGATGATGAACCAAAGCATGACTAATGAAAACTGACTGGAAATCACCATTTCCATCTATTTAAGACAGCACCGTGGATTTGTTCGCTACTTTGTCTCCGGCCGGCCGCTTCCATATGGCCCGGCCGGCCCAGTACCGTGTGCACCGGCCGGCCGGCCAAACTGGCTGGCTGGTTGACTATTTTGCTTTGTAGAATAAGAAGGAATACTTGTAGTGCATAGCAATAACTTGCAAGACACTGTAGAACTTTGTAGTACGTGGTAGTACCTTGTAGTAGGGGGTAATACATTGTACTGCGGACTAATACTTTGTAGTACGGTTGTTTGATTTGGTAGTACGGAAAGATTGTAGTTTGTAATAGGGTGTTGTACGTAGAATCTGTTTGTAGTTCGGATTTTTAGGGAATGCTACTTTCAAAGAACTATTAGTACAGTCGTGTCTTACTTTGAAGTTCGGACTTCAAGTATATGGTAGTACTACGTAAAACCTTGTAGCATGTTGCAATACTTTGAAATACGTAATACACTTAAGAGTGCGCATGTGTAAATTGCATTACGATGTCACATTTTGCAATACGTTGTAGCACTTGGACGTACGGAGTGAAAATATTTTTGAGCCGGGTACATAGCAGTTTTTTGTACAGGAAGAAGCTTCCACCAGATGTCGCCCCCACTGGCATAATATGAGTCTATAGCAGGAAAATTGGCTATTTTCGCAAAAGAGCACATATGAGCGATTGAGAGGCGGTAGTTGTTTCACCCCTACTTGGGAGCCTCCGGCCGGGTTTGTGTTTGTTTGGTTGTGCGGTTTGTTTTGATTGCTTGTTGCTTCCTTTTTGAGGCTTCCCAGGCTTTTTGCTTAATTCCCTGCATGAAATCTCTTCAGCCGGATAAGAGTGGCAATGACCGACAAAGCCTCGAGCTCGTTCAGGAAAGGCGTTAAAAAAAGGATAGTACAGTTCCACCCTACCAACCCTTGAAACTGTTTTGGTGGTGAGAAACTGCTCTGTATATATTCTACATCCCCTTTTACAGCGGTAACAACCGCTCTAAAGAAACAAGTACTCACAAGGTTCCTTCGATTTAAAAAAGCTTTGGGTTAATAATTTGAATTCATTCCCCTGATAACAACAGCTCCAAAGAAACAAGTACTGTATATACTCCCCAGATTCATTGTTAAAAAACCTCCCCTTATACAGCGGCAAGAGCCTCTCACCAAGTTCAAGAAACCATTTGGGGAAAAAACAAACCCACACATTCGCCAACAATGGTGGAGGTAAAGGTGTGCTCGAAGACCAAGGTGCGCTCGAAGACGACGGTGCTCCGGCTTTGGCACTCGCATGCCACGCTGCAACCGCTGGAGCCTTGCTCGTAGCAGGTGCTGCTTCCCAGACTGGGCCTTTCTCCTCGTCCTCCACTTCATCCATTACCTCCTCCTGCACAGAAAGACAATATTTTCAAAAAATGAATAAATCCATGGATATGTTATTTTCCATGTAGTACGGAATTGAAATATTTGAAATTAGCAGTGGCACTATAGTACGTTGTAATACTTTGAACGACGGTCTTGTCTCAAGAAATGCTTTGAGCCTCAATAAGTCTTGATTGCAAGTTGTGCATGATGTTCAATGCTTAAAAGCTAATTCAGGGTTGATGGTTGAACCACCCAGTTGAGAAAAACATGCTTGTCAAACAGAGGAATAAATGCCGCATCTTCTGTTTCCCATGTTTTCTGCTGTGTTCCGTCTACTAGTCTACGTCACGAAACACAATTTCTTTTCCCTGATTGATGTACTTGTGAAGTAAGCAATCAATGTATTGAGCCACATCTCTAAGTCTGTCGGGATTCCTTGCGACAAGATTATTGACAATGGTGTTAAATTCACAACATCAGAAGTAATGCACATGGTACTAGGTTGCCCTCATCTTAGTTCAAATACAAATCTCTAGGACAGGTTCTGGATTTCGTTCTCCAAAAGGCGTTTACCTAGTCAACGAGTCACCTGAATGAAATACATCATGTAGTCAACTAGTCACCATTTGGACCTTAAAGGGAACTCACTATTCCTGCTAGTCTTCTCATCCTTCAAATTCTAAGGCTCTTCAGCTCCACATTTTGGATGGGGAAATTCGGAAATATCCATCCACCACAGTTCCAAATTGCCTCCTACAATATCAACTGCTAGGTTTATAGGTAAGTCTCATTGGGGTCCCGAAAGGCAGCGCGAAACTCTTCTCTTTTAATCACGCTTCCTTTCAGGAAACCCTTGTTTTTAAATCATGCATCTTTTTTGGAGACGCTCTGCTCTTTTTCTAAAGGAGCTCTCCTTTTTCATCACGTTCCTTTTTGAAAAGAGACTCTTTTACAAAGGAACTCTTCTGTTTAAAAGAACTCTTCTTTTTTAATCACGTTTCCTTGAGAAAAAAACATCTTGTTTAAATCGCGAAACTTTTCTTTTTTAAATCGTGCTTCTTTCGAAAGGAAACTTTTCTTTTCTAAAGAAACTCTTCTTTCTAAAAGAACTCTTCTTGTTTAAGGAACTCTGACTTTTTTTTAAATCAAGTTTACTGTTTTAAAGAAACTCTTCTTTTTTAAATCGCGAAACTTTTCTTTTGTGAAACCTGCTTTTTAATTACCGAAACTCTTCTTTTTCAAAGGAACTCTTCTTTCTTAAGGAACTCTTGTTTTTAATCACGTTTCCTTTTTTGTAGAAATTCTTTTTAAAATCGCCAAACTTTTCTTTTTTAAATCATGCTTCTTTTGAAAGGAAAATTTTCTTTTGTAAAGAAACTCTTCTTTTTAAAAGAACGCTTCTTTTTTAAGGAACTCTTCTTTTTGTAATCGCGAAACTTGTCTTGTTTAAATCATGCTTCTTTTGAAAGGAAACTTCTTTTATAAATAAACTCTTCAGTTTTAAAGGAACTCGTCTTTTTTTAAAGAATTCTTCTTTTTTAGTGAACTCTTCTTTTTAATCACGTTTCCTTTTTTTAAGAACCCTGCGGCCGGCCGAATTTTCCGAAACCGGCCGGCCGGCCAGATTTTCCGAAATCGACCGGCCGGCCAAACTGGCTGGCTGGCTGGAATCAAAATAGTGAACGAGATAAGGGTGCAATGTCATTTGAACTTGCTTGGCTTTTTGGGGGTTCCAGGTCTACATCATATTAAAAAGAAACTTCTGGTACTTGATTCAACCCATCACCATATAACCCATATAACCTGCAACTCTTCATCCCTTCTCCATCTGTACAAAATCAAGTCGCTGAGCCCATGCGTTTTGAGGTGGTACTACCCACACTACGGAAGTTGGACCTCAATCAGCCATCTTTGTGGATTTGCTTTAAGGTCAAAAGGGAAAAGTCGGAGAAAAAACCAAGGATATATACCAACCTATACCATCTATATCATGAGTTTATATAAGGGTTGTATAGGGCAAAATGGGGCAATCTTTTGAGAAGAACTGCTATGGAACAAAGTCAACAAAATCACGAAACGAACAAAACCAAGTCAACCACCAGTCCACTTGGTGGTAACGGTAACGAATTCACCACCATTCTTGTTAAAGGGCTTTCGAATCATCCAAAAGGAAGCATCATCATCATCCATCATCCATCATCATCCAACATGTATGTAATTCTATGGTATATTCATCATCAACAACAAGTGAAAAGTATGGATTGTGCGGGTTTTGCACCGTTCCTATATTGCCATTGGTCGATATCGGGGTAAAATTTCCTATACTTCCTAAACCTGAATTGATCGATTTTTTTGGGAGTCCCTTGACCAACCGGCGCTTTGGTCGCTATAATCTGCCCAAATCCATTATGATCCATCATCATCCAACATCTTTTCCCCCTGGAAACCCAACCAACATCAAATATATATATATATATATATATATAGTAGAGAGAGAGAGAGAGNACATCCAATATATATATATATATATATATATATAGAGAGAGAGAGAGAGAGGGAATTTTGGCTAACAAAAAATATCCAATCAAAACAATTCTTCCCGGCAGTTTCACCTTCTCCAACAAACAAACCACAAATTCAGGAGAAAACAAACGCCAACGATGGGACGATGGGTTTTTTTGAGGAAATTGATGGAACAAAAATGTGACGTCAAAACACCAACAGCCAATAAAAAACTTGGACATGGTAAATCTTCAAGAGGGTGGAACCAAGTTTCTACAAAAACATAGTTATACAAAGTGGGCCCTTACCAGCTATAAGTAGGGTTATGACTCCATCGATAGGGGTTAAAGCCTCAGTAACCCATGTATTTCGCCTTTCATAACATATTATCACTCCGCTTGTAACTAGTAGTGGCCAAGCTTGTAGCAATGGAATTTTCGAATTTGTTCAATGGGACATATTTTTTCTGGAGTTGGGTGGATTTGTCCATTGCGAATGTTCGTTAATCCTTACCCAAAGTTTAATGGCTTTGGCACCTGGGCGTTTGAGGAAAAGTTCGGGTGTTTCTTCTCCCCTGCAAAAGGTCTAAAACCAAATGCGTGATCAACTTCAGAAAGAATGCGACTATGCTAAAAGATCCAGCACAAAAGATTTCGACGTGGGAAACTCTGCTTTTGTTTGAAGGGAACTTTAAACATGTTCCTTGGATCTATCCCCCCACCCAAGATGCCAGTGGCAAACAAAGGTTTATAGGAATTCTCTACTAAAAATGTGTTAATCTTGGTGGTGGTGGTGATGAAATTAGTATTGTTTGTCACTATTCTTTGGGGGTATCTAACCTTTGGTCATGTGGGGGTGGCCCATTCTGGATATCTCCTCCACTTCACCAGCATCAACCTTTTTTTGCTGAAGAAACATTAACACCAAACACTTTATTGTTCATGGGAATCTAAGGACAACCCCTAGCCTGCCGCCTTAATTTGAAGAGGTTGTTGGTCCCATCCCTGGGAGACCATTGGGGAGATTCCCGTGGCTCTTTGCTAATCTGATGAGTGTTTTTTTTTCCATGACGTGAACCGGCTGAAATCTGATGGTGGGACCATAAGTGATTCCGGGGTATCCCGAAAAAGAATGCCCGGGGTAAGTCCATCACCATTAAAAAAAACGGTGGTAAACCTTTTAGATGATGATGGATTCCTTACGTAAAAAAAAGGGTGCAACTCGTAAACCAACTGGACTGAAAAAATGGTGGTCAAGGATTTCCAGGGAATGGCTTACCCTAGACATCCAGTCACAACTCCTGAGGTTGGGTATTTGGACTTCTAAAACATACCAATCAATTCCTTAGGAGGTATGACTCCGGTATGACCCAATATAAGTATAGGTAGTTGTTGGTTCACCCTCTCCTAACCACAGAAACGTCATTTTTCAATACTCGGTTTAGGATTGAGGGTGATTTCATGAATATACACTTCAGCCCCACTGCGGCAAAGTAGACTTTAACGTCACCTTTCTTGGCCGAAGAAACCCACCACGCAGCATCTCATTCTCGATGCGGCATTGCTGCAGTTGCCTATTGACATGTCAGAATGGAGGGTCGTCTGAATTGCTGGGATATTATATCTGGGCAATTTATTGTGAATCCTTAACCTGAATGTTTCAGCCATTTTTGGGGAGGATTCCCTTACAATCACCATCATTTGGGGTGACCTCGGCAGAGCAGCATTCAAAACCGTTATGACATTCCATTGCACTGGTTGATTCATAGGGATCCTTTCAGTCTTATTCAGCCAAAGGACCATGCAATGAATGTTTATACTTGACATTTTTCCTCTTGAAATATGTAATCCCCAAAAGTTTAAAGGTTGATCATCGGCTGAGTCAGTTTTTTCATTGGCTGAAAAACAATAAGCCCAACACAACTGGGTAGCATTTCTTTCCCTACTTGGAGAATCATCCCACTTAGTAAGTGGTTAGTAACCCCCATTTATAAGCCATTTAAGCCATTTGGAAGGGGAACAACCCTACTTAGGGGACTTACTAACCATGGTTGCCAACCACTTACTAAATGGTATGTAGCTCCAAGTACAAAATACAGCAAATATTCCCAGAATCAACTCTTTACTGCTCAGGATCAATTCTGGAGCTCTTGAGTTTGAGGATCATGAGCCTTCTCATGAGAATGAATCCCCAATCGGGTCACTAGTTGGTGCTTCCAATGATTTGAAGAAACATATTATCTAGTCAAATTGCATCATTTCCCCAAGTAATGATAGAAAATAAAGACTATTTGAAATCACCTTTGTGAATTACATGAATTGCTCTCCTTTGTCCTTTGTTGCCCGCTCCCCGCAAGCAAGAACGAAGCAATGTCTCAATGCGATTGCAATGTCCTCTTACAAAGCTTTCTTAACATTACTGTCATCTTAAAAAAACCCAAATGTCTGAATTACTGTCATAGCCACCATTTAACTCTCCAGGCAGGTGTCTGCGCACATGATGATCATAACAGGCGGTACCGGAGAAACCAGAGTACGTTTCTTTTCCAGATCTTTCACATCTTCTTCAAAGCCACCATCTTCAGCGATCCTCTTCCTGTCACTTGGAAGTGTAGTGCAAGCTTGGAGCTCCACATCCCTGGCAAAGGGCACTGGTTGAAAAAGTTTCGGATGACAATGCCGGTCGAGGTACACGCCCTCCTCGGCCTCATCACAAGAACTCCTTCCCCAAGAAACACCTCTTCTTGGAACTCAAGGCAGGCTCTTTGGCGTCGTTCCCAAAAGAAACATCTCATGACATGGCAACTGTATTTTCAGCGAGTCGTGCCCACAGAGCCAATACATCAGACTGCCAACAGCCCAACACATTTTTTGGTTGCCAGGTTCCCAAGAATTCCTTGACTTCGGCTGTTTGGAACCGCCAACAAAATTTTCTTGCGGTTTTTCCATGCCTGAGAAGCTCGCTTTGACTTGTCACTTGTCGTTTTTTTAGCGAAATTCCCCATAGGATTGATGGATGGCATATTTACCTACATGAATGGTTGATTTTAATGATAAAGTGTACATGTAGGTAAATACACTAGTCTCACGGATTGTATGGGTATAATGGAAGTTAGTAACTAGTTAGTAAGTTGGTTTATTTCATCTATTTACGGGACGTATCCAACCTACTTTTATACAGTCAATAAATAATCCACTTACAAACTTTCATGGACATCGGAGTAGCCTGTATAATCCCTAAATGACTGGGTAATATAACTTGGATCGCCCCCTCTGACCCAGGATCTTTTTGGTGGCAAATAAAGTTTTTTTTTGCACTTTTTGCCACGGAAAAAAGCCGGCCGTACTTTTCATTGAATCCTGGTTGTTTGATAGGGGCCTTTAGGTCATGGTTTGTTGTAATCACCACATAACTGGTTGGTGGTTTCAACCCATCTGAAAAATATCAGTCAAAATTGGAAATCTTCCCCAAATAGGGGTGAAAATAACAAATCTTTGAAATCACCACCTATATAATCACCACATAAATGGGTAGTACAATCCTCTATATACCCTAAGCAACCACAAACCCTTTGTTCATTGTTCAGTTGGTTTACTGAATCATGGGAAACTCTAAAGGTTTATGAAATAATCACCACATACACCCCCGAAAACTAACATGTCCCCAAAAAGGGACTATTTCAAAAGGAAATACATCTTCCAACCATTGATTTTTAGGGGACATGTTAGTTTTCCAGGGAGTATCTGGCTAGGACTTCATCTCCAACA
This sequence comes from Breviolum minutum Mf 1.05b.01, assembly GCA_000507305.1. Lineage (NCBI taxonomy): Eukaryota > Dinophyceae > Suessiales > Symbiodiniaceae > Breviolum > Breviolum minutum. The sequence continues at coordinate 7,477 of DF245107.1, read as the reverse complement.
CATAACCCAACCAACAACAAAACGGGGGGGCCCTTATATCCATTCACCTCCAAAGGTGGATATCTTGTTGCCTGTGAATACCTGGAAGTTACATAGGAATGACCGTAGCCATTTTTTTTAGGGGAAAACAACTGCAGGTTGCAGGGTTTGGAAAAGGGTCCCAAGTTGAGGGTTCAAAATTTGCTACCAACCTGCTCTTCTCGAGGTATATACATCTAGTTTTTTTTGCCATAATTTTTGTCCCAGCATTTTTTCTGCATCCTGTAAGATTTGCGATTTGTCTTTTTCTTTTTCTAGCCCACCTCCATAGTTGGTCAGTGCTTTTTTTTAACCCATTTGAATGAAACATATGCGACTGTGAAATTGGAGCTTTTTCTCCCCCCAACTTTTGCGGGAATAAAGAAATCCCAACAAAGTCCTTTGACATCACCACTTACCACCTGGATTACATATCAATTCTATCTTCTCCTCCTTGTTTTTTTGCGAAAAAATATTCCAGCACCTAATCTGAACCACCCTTTTCGAGTATATATTGGATCCACCCCCCAACCAGTAACAGTGGAAAGTGAAGGTTTATACTTGGAGGATCATCCCATTTAGCAAGTGGTTAGTAACCCCCATCTATAAGCCATTTAGGCCATTTGGAATGGGAATAACCCTACTTAGGGGACTTACTATCCATGGTTATTAACCACTTACAATTCCTGGGCTCCAAGTAGGGATCCCCTACTAAAAAAATGTCATCATATTGGTGGTGATGATTGCATCCTCAACATTGGGGATGGTCATCCCCACCTTCACTCACTTAGCCAATGGAACCCCGAAATAAAGCCGTTTTGATCGGCTTATTTTTCCCTACTAAAAAAAATATAGTCCCAAAAAGTTAAAAGTTTGTTTTGCCACTTGCCAAGTAAGGATTCAATACTTGGATGTCCCAGGAAGTTAGTAAATCCTTAGTAATGGGTTGTAACCTAGTTATAAATGGAGTATATTGGGGTTATAACCCACATACTACTAACTTCCTGGGACATCCAAGTATTGAATTCCTTATAATTTGTATATGTCAACCCGTGGCAGACTTGGGTCGATGAGTTGAGTTTAGACCCTTGGCATTTTGTTGGTGACCTGATCGTTCTCCCCACCTCTCGGTGTCTTCCAGGCGATCAAGCAAGTCCTTTGACAAAAGCACGGTGGGTTTTTTTTGAAAGGTATACCTTTTTTTTCCGCATCCATCTGGCCAAATCATAATATTTCACAAACCTAGATTTTCCTGAAATAAGTTGGAGAAATCCATCCCCCCCAAAAAAGTTGGAAAAGATGAACCAGGAGTCACCAGGTACAGTAGTTGAAAAGTAGATGGCACAGTCCCTACATATTGGTTTATTTTTGGACCCTTTACTAACCTACCTTTTGGTATCAGCAAGCCATCTATTTTGACCTTGAGGTATACCTTTTTTTTGGAAAGCATCCATGGGAAGGGTTTTTTTAAACTCACCTACATGAAATTCCCATAACTAGTTGGTGTTTGAAACAACCCTTTTGAAACATATGCTTGTCAAAATTGGATTGTTTCCCCAAATAGGGATGAACATTTAAAAAAAAATGAAACCACCAACCAGGAATGGTATATATTTACCTACATGAAATTCTCATGAACAATCTAGCACCATTTCATGTACGTAAATCATATACCGTAAGTAAATCAAAGTCCCATGGATGCCAACAAGAAGAGATCACCATTTTTGAGGTACCTAAACTCTGGAGGAATCCTGAACCTGAAAACAAGGCGATTTTTTGGGATATACCAGTCTAATGGATCCATATCATACACTTGGATTAAGATCTCTTAAGATCTCTTAAAATGCTTGGAAAAAGTGACGACCACAACATGTTCTCCCCATGCAAGGGCCTGGCTTTTTCATGGTGAAAATTAAAACCGCATGGTAGAATTTGCGTTAAAAAACGCAAACAACAACACAAATCCAAGATACCTGGGATGGGATCCGTACCAGGTTCTTTTTTGGAAATACCTTCCCTCACCCAACTCCCATCTTTCCTCCTCTTCCCGTCAAAAATCATGAGAATCTAAGGGGGCCAACAAAGCCATCCGCACCCAATGCCGCCACATTTCTCCCCCAAGAAACAGAGGGTCTAATACTGGTTGGTGGTTTCAATCTGGTTCAAAAATATTAGTCACAATTGGATCATTTCCGGAGGTAGTGGTGAAAACATAAACATTTGAAACCACCACTTAGATTATTAAGTTCATGTGCTTGTCCCTTTTTTGAGGCCGAAAAAAAGAACAAGTCTTTTTTCAAGAGGGACCCAATTTCCATTCTGCTGAGGAATGGTTCCACTTTTTCAAACGTGAACAACGTGGCATTTTCGACAAGTGATTCCCGGTGATGAAACAACCTCCCATTCATTCAGGTCCTGGCCCCTTAGACTCTCATGAAAAAAAACTAGTTGGTGATTGAACCAACCCCATTTGAAAAATATGCTCGTCAAAATTTCATAATTTGACCCAAATATATAGGGATGAACATAAAAAATCCTTGAAACCACCACCTTGTTCAACAAATTGTGGTGAGTGATTGATACTGGGAGGTTAGCCCCTCCAATTTTGCTATGAACAAAATCTTGGATGAATCAATAGCTTTCCAAACTGCCGAAATCAACTCACCACCTAGTTGGCAAGTGAGTTATATGACCCCTATATACAAGCCATTTATAAGTAGAGGCTCGGTAGAGGTATATGGACGTTTCCGAAAATAGGGGCACCCCCAAATCATCCATTTGAATAGGGTTTTCCATTATAAACCATCCATTTTGGGGTACCCCTATTTTTGGAAACACCCATATATAACCCATTGATCCTAACTTCCAACGGTTTCTCCCACCTGCTTGGCTTGCTCCTGCGTCATCACCTTCAGCCGAAGGGCGAAGGTGAATCCCCCCCCTAGTTTCGGCCGCTTCGGAAGGTTTCGGGGGGGAAGGAAAACACTTCAATTTGAAAAAGAAATGGTTGAAATGTATAATATAGTTGAAAGTTCACTCAATGTTCACTCATTTTTTCTTGAAAATCAAGTCTACACCTCTGAAGTTTAACAGCTCGCCCCTTGAAGGGTGACCTTCCCAACAAAGGACGCCGGATCCTCTTGCAGTCCCATCATCTTTGTCTGGGGCGAGCTATTGAACTTCGTGATCCCTGACATTAAAAAATCCCCAACCCAAATCTTCTAAGGCCATTTTTTGGTTCGTCAAACATTCTCTTACATCCACTTGCCCCGAAGTTTATACTTACGTCCCATTAAAAAGGCCAGGTGGCATGATTCAAGGCGATTCGCCCAACTTCATTCCCCTGATTTCGTTGGAGGTCATGTTTACAAACGTCACCGGCCTTTCAAAATCAAAATGGTGAGGTCCAATCGTCAAGTTCCGGCTAACCAGTTGAGGAAAAGGTATCTTATCCCACTCTTTCCAAGGTTTTAGCACCATCCCAGGTGGGTAAACTCGCCGGATTTCTGAACCATCAACACTAGCTGCCAAGAGAAGGGAGAATTTCAAACAGCCTGCCTAAAAGTCCCGGCTGCCAAAAGTTGAATAGCCTCTTCTCTAAGTTGTATCTTGGAACTACCCCACCATCCAGCAACAGTGGCAAATAAAGGTGTAGGTTGGGATTTCCGATCCAAAAATATGTAATGTCATCCTGGTGGTGACGATTGCATCCTGGTTTTGGGAGGGGGTAGATCTAAGTTATATCTCTCAAAGCTGGCTGGCTCTTCGGTCAGAAGGGACTAACTTCCTAAGAGATGCCAAGGTATGGGATAGCATTTTATTGCTATTCAGTGATGATGGCGCAAAGTAAACCCAATTCTTATACACACAAAATAAGTGGATTTGAACCCTACCCCAAGTCGGACCATAAGAAAACAAAAACCAGACATCCATAAATTATATATTTATACCACAGTTTCCCTGGATTCCGGTCACCTTCTTCTTTATTTTTCTTCTAACTTTTTGTTTCTTTTTTTCCACTTGGCAAACACATATTTTTGCCGCCAAGGTGCGATATTCAACAAATGTTGATACTCTGGGCTTGGGTTCAAGGATCCTGCACCGGCCACCGGCAACATGGCATGGCTGGCTTCCGTTTGCCTTCCATTGGTGGGGGATTTGCTGGTTAGGATTTTGATTTGAAATCATGGCCAAAAAAACATGGTGCAGCAGAAGACACAAACATGCTGGTTGTTTAGGGATGTTTGCTTATGTAGTTGTTTTTTTGGGGCGATAGGTTAATGACAGGACAATTATTTGGTGGTTTGAGGATACTACCCTTGTTAGATTCCATTTCCATTACAATTACTGATTAAGGTTCCTTGGAATGCTTACTTAGACTATACTAAATGATAATCCCTGTATAAGTAGGCAGTTGTTCGTCTCCTATATGCACCAAACAACTAGTTTGATGTATGTGTATGAGCCTTTTGTATGTGGAGATAATCAGTTTCAACACAATTGAATACATAATAGATATATATATATATATTCATATAAATATATATATATATATATGATATATATATATGATATATATATATATATGTATCATTTATCTGTGTTTGTATGGCGTATTGTATAAAACATACGTGTCAATATGTATACGGATGATTACGGATATATATCCCCTCGAAGTCGACGACCATTGGAAAAATAGTGGTTCCCTTTCAATGATGATAAACCCTCACTTGAAAAATGGTGGTTCGTAAACCAACCTTCAAACATAGTGGCCAAGGACTTCCAGGGTACTACATGATATATGACATATCCCATTGGTATCCCATTCGTATCCCACATGTTTCAAGCATCCTTTGGTTCCTGGCGGATGGCTCTGAGTTGGAGTTGATTCATCCGGGTTTGACAAATGTGACGGGTGGTCGTTGGCTTATGCTTATATTGTCACTAAACATCCAAATACCTGCTGTTTGAAGGTGCTTGGATCCCCCCAAACAAACCGATCAAACACAAAACCTGAGGAGGTATGACTGGATGTCTAGGGATTCTCACCCTCCGTGGTTCATAAAGATAAAATCAGTTATCTATCACGGGATAGTTGGATGTACCCCGATCCCAACGTACCTATATGGGAAATCCCTATATAAACCTTGTATAGCGGCTATTTATGGGCTATAATCCCCAAGAATCCTTAGAGAACACGATAAATACTATGGGTCCCACACTGTCAGGGCTACACACGTCCTTGTCCATCCATCACTCCATCACTCCATGATCCAACCCTGAAAACTCCTGGGGTTTCCATCATTGTTTGAGTCCGGTTGGTGGGTTTACGAGTTGCACCATTTTCTTATTACGTAAGGGTTGATCATCATCCAAAAGGTTCACCACCATTTTTTCAGTCACCCCAATATAAAATTGATACACAGATATTCCCTAGTTGGTGGTTGAACCAACCCATCTGAAAAATGAGTCAAATTGGATGATCTTCCCCAAATAGAAGTGAAAATGAAAAATATCTGAAACCCTCCCTGAAATTAAGATAACCCCTGAAAATAGACCACTGGAAAAGGAGATTCCTATTGGAAACCACCATTTTTAGGGGCTATGTTAGTTTTAGGGAGGGTACACAGATATTCACTTTGGAGTAAAATACTTAACTTACCCTCCAGGGAAGGATCACATAATCCCAGTTGGGGAAATGGAAGGCACATCGACTCAAAAGTGCCTTTAAAGCGGGGATATCTTAGTTCCCAGGAGGGAAATATTTCACCCAAAATTTTGTTTGTTCAATATGAACATTTCTGCACCTGGAATCTGTTGACCATATCCATTTGAATAGAATAGTTGGATTTCAAATGGGATGATGATGTTTCAAGCCTCTACATGTGGAAATGGTTGGAAATAATCACCTATTTTCCATCAGACTCAAACCTTTCCGCCTTCCTTTGCGTTGCGTTGATTCTTTTCAGCTTCACTTCAACTATCTACACATTTCATGAAATGTTGCCTGATTATTTTTGCACCCTAAAAGAAACAGTTTTTTCACACAAAAAACGCCTCTCCTACCTCTTCCTTCCCCAACAAAAACACCGGAAATTCATCATCTGAAACGACGATGAAAAACGGGGGCCTAGATACCGTAGGTGTTGCATCATCGGCGACTCCGGCCTGGCGTTGACCAACCACTGTTGGGGGGTCCTTGGGGATGTTTTGATCCAAAGATAGTGGGTATATCTAAGGGTACTCCTCCTAACAAATAACTACCCTCCAGGGAATTAACATATCCCACCTTAGGAAAAGGAAAATCATCTTCAAAATGCCATTTTTGGGGGATATGTTAGTTCCCTGGAGGGTAGTTGGTGGTTTCAACCAACCCACTTTGACAAAACTGTGCGAACGTCAAAAATGGATCATTTCCGCAGCTAGGGTTGAACATGTTTGAAACCACCACGTAGGACCTAGAGAAGGCATTATTAGGGGATGATGGTGATTCACAACCCATTCATTTCTTGGGGGTAGCAGATCAAACAAGGTTTGAGAGGTTCATGTCCTCTGTACAAATATCACATTGAAACGAAGGTTTGACTTCACCTTAACCCTTCTCTTTAGCACGAGTGGTCACAGGTGGTTGGTGGCTTTATCTGGATAACCATGGCCCTAATATACCTCGGCTGTTGGCTTGCTGTTGTTGCTGCTGTTGCCGCTGCTGCTGCTTTTGGTGGTGCATATTTGCTGCTGGTGTTGGGACTGATGTGGTGCTGGTGGCGGTAGAGCCACACATCTCAGGCCCAGGGGATTGCCGGAAGCTGACAAATCTACCATGGCCTGTCTGGTTACGTGCTACCTTAACCAACGAAAAAATCATCAAAATGTGTGAACCCTCATGGGTTTACCTTGGGTGTGTGGCCCTGCCCAATTTTTTTTGAAAGCGCTAAGAAAAATTAGTTGGTGGTTTCAACCCCTTTGAAAAATATTAGTCAAATTTTTTTTTCTTCACTCCAAGGCGCACGAATCTATCGAACGCTACTCTCAAACCTTCCGTATGAGAGTAAAACTGATTGAAACTATGCCACACCAGCAACCAAATGAAAGCACAAGATGACTCAAGCTGAAAATATTCCAGCGTGAAGAGCCTCTTCAAAATCAAAAAGGGAATTTCCAATCCTTAAGAGCCTGGGTTTTCCCATTGAAGAATTCGACAGCAATCATTTTGAGGGTCTTAACTTGACAAATCGGGAAACCAGATTGAATGATGCCAGCAGGAAAAGTTTTGCCGTTGGATTTGGCTTTTGGTGTTACTTTTCCCGGAACGATACACAAATTAAGTTTGGATGCCTGATTCACACATTTACGCAGTAGTGTAGCTACCTCTGCTGGAGAACAAGCAACTTGAAACCTAAAACAAGAGTCCCAAAAGATATACGCAAGTTCAATGAAGGAAGTTTGGAACTGTTCACAA
>DF245106.1:1480-20633 GCA_000507305.1 Breviolum minutum Mf 1.05b.01 | reverse complement strand
ACCCTCCAGGGAACTAACATATCCATCCAAAAATGGCATTTTGAAGATGATTTTCCTTTTCCCAAGGTGGGATATGTTAATTCCCTCAAGGGGTAATTGATGAGTCGCAACAATTTGACGGCTGGAATTTGTTGCTACCAAGGTTTTTTGGGTCGCTGATGAAAAAGATGGTTTTGCGCCATGAAACGCTTACAAGACATAAAAAAATCATCAACAGCAACACTTGCATAAGTAAGTCAGTAAGTAAGTAAGTAAGTAAGTAAGTAGGTTGGTAGACAGGTAGGTAAGTAAGTAAGTAAGTAAGTAAGTAAGTAAGTAAGTAAGTCAGTCAGTCAGTAAGTAAGTAAGTCAGTAAGTAAGTAAGTAAGTAAGTAAGTAAGTAAGTAAGTAAGTAAGTAAGTAAGTAAGTAAGTAAGTAAGTAAGTAGTACTAAATGATCTCAATGCATATGTGCAGAAATGTAGAGCTATATATATATATACATACATGTCTTTCATTTTGACAAAATGACGTCCTAGCTACCACCTCACGTGGTTCAAAGCGAGAGAACCAAAGCAAGAAAAAGCAGGCTGGAAATCCTGGCGTCTAAGAAGAAATACATCACTTTACTAGGTGGTAGAAGGAAGGGATTGCCATGTTTACCAGATGGGGACAAGGCTGATTTTGAAGCAAAGCTTGGGATCTATATAGAACAGGCCGATGCGTTTTCACAGGCCCTTGGTCAACCATGGGGGAGTCTTGACTTCCAACATCATCATCAAACAACTCAACTGCAGGCAACAAAATGAAGGTGCCATCCTCAAACAGGTGCTTTTTGCCACTGCAAGCTGCCAAAAACTGACGGGCCGTTCCAAAAAAAACTGAGAAAATTCAGGGTTGGGCCGTTGTTCCCCGATGGGCCCCTACACTAGTCATAATTAAATGCATTTGATAACCCCTAAAAATGGCCTTGTAAATGGGTTTCACTGTTTTTTGTTTCACCCCCTATTTCAGTTAGTAGTTTGTTTGAGCCCCATTTTTTTGCGTTGGAGGCATTGGCGGAGGCCCGAAAAGTGGAGTTGAGAGAAGCGGATATCGTGTTTAGTACCTGCGTTCCTTGCCAAGCACTGGTGTTTTTGGTTCATCAAGGAGGGTGGACCCCCAACGACCAACCAGTGATATAGAAGTAGGGCTTCCCAACAAAAAAAATCCTCCACTTCTTTTGGGGTGAAAAAGAACACTCGGTTGTATGACCCAGAAAATTTTTGGCCAATTTTTGATAGGGGTTATAAGTTATACTGTAACTGCATTTGTAAGGATCGTAGTGGCATCATCTTGATGTGGTTGGATTTTGGATGGATTTTGCTGGAGCATTTTTGTTTATGAGTGAGTTTTTGTTGATTCCAAAAAGAAACACATATCGCACAAACAGAAATGAACTGATGTTTCTTTTTTTTGGAAAAATCATTGAACATGTTTACACCCTGGAAGATTAACATGGAACCTTCAAATCACCCATTTAGAAAGGAAAGGAACATGATCTTCCAAACCTCCATGATTATGTTCCATGTTAATCTTCAGGGGGGTAGTTTTTTTGGGGCCCTTATTCTTAAAGACATGTACATCATTTATCCTTTTTGATTGGACACCCTTGTCATCAGAAAAATGTGCTGGTACTGTTGATGGGAGAAATCCGGCGATCACCAGTTGATATGGAGAATATCCAATTTTGAATAGATTAGGTNATACCTTTATTTATGATAAATGTGCATATTGTCTCTATGCATCTCTTCCTATATTTATGTACGTATATCATAATATATTTCATGATATTTATATATGTATACAAATATATTCATATGAATATCCACATGAACAACAGGTGGTACTGGCCTTCTTCCTTGAACAGCATTTGCCCGACCATCTGTCTGGAAATCAGGTCTCCTGCCGACGCATGGCCGTAGCGCAAGCTCTCAGCGAGGTGCGGAGATGCGGGAAATACGGTTGATGGAAGAAACCCTGCACCACTGGGGATTGGAAAAACCCTGTAAACAATGGGATAAACTGCCAAGCTCAACTGATTACTGTAGTTGGTTTCTTCCATCAACAGTATGAGTGATGAGTGATGAAGTCCTTGTTGAGAGGCGTGAACCAATCCTCAGCTTAACATGGATTTTCCATGTTTTTGGTGGCGAGGATTTCTGTACAGTTGTTGTGAATTGGTGAATTGGCCAATTTCTAGTGACTCAAAAAAACAAAACGCTGACATCCTTCACCTAAATGACCCATGAAATCTGGAATTTGAATCTTTTCCAAGTAAATCACAGGGATAGATGTAGATGTACATCCCAGAAATGCAGGAACACTACCAGATTTCTTCTTTGCTGGTTTGACAAGGAGATGTGAATGAGGATGTTGAAAATGACGAGAAAAAATGATGCAACAATAGCACCCTGAAGGTAAGGTGGTGAGGCGGAAAGGACGAAAAAGTCATAGCATAGAACCAAGGCCCAGTGTTCGTTAAGGCGTTTTTTTTGCTGTCGTCGTTGTCGTCGTCAGTTAAGTTGTTGTTGCCATCGTTGCCATCGTTGCTGCGTTGTTGCTTGTCGGTCTCCAACTCCAAGAGTTTTGCGCATTTTTCGGCTGACATCCCCAACATCATGTTTCCTTTTGAAACTGGTTTTTCAATGGAGAAAATAAATCGGAAATAAACTTCATCAAGGTTTTTATACTCAAAATACTTAGCACTTTCTCCACGTCTTCCAGCAGGTACAAGTGGGAAAATGGAAAAATCTCGTAAGTTGAGGATGTTTCAACTACAAATTTGGGTCATGTTCCAATGACCTAGCTGATTATGAGAAGCAAGGTACTGGTCTCAGATAGAAGTTCGGGTTCGTTGGCCATCGTTGCTGTCAAGGAGGGTGCCCCAATCTTCTGGCAAGTGATCCTGGACGAGGCAATCTGAGAGCAGTTGTTTTCAGGCGTTCATGATAGGGGAAGTCAATGAGAGGGACTATGTCCTACCAGATAGGAAACATGTTGGTTCATTTTTTTGGCAGGTTTGAATGGTTCCATGCAGTCATTTCATGGAGATAGAACCCCAGCAAAAAATCTACTGGGTGCTCCTGTTGTAAGTTGTTACCACTTTCGGTGTAGTCTCCAACAGCTCTGACTTCCCGTCTTCCCAAAGACGAAGGGATTCAGCTGCCATCCACTGCTTGTGTGAGAAAGGGAACAGTTTTTAAAGTTCACCGATCCATTTGAGACTAATTCCATCTATATAGCAAGTGATAGCAACATTATATATATATATATATATATGACACCGTTTTTGTGGAAATATCATTGGTACAATGACTTGACGTTTGTGATGTGTTGTTTTTTTTTCTTTTTGACACCCCCCAAGATTAACATAGAACCTGAAAATCATGGTTTGGTTAGGTTCAGACGATTTTCCTCTTCCAGGGGTGTATTCTCAGGTTCCATGTTAATCTTCCGGGGTGCAATAGAATTAGAATGAACTATAAGAAGTCAATATTAGTTAATATAGGGGATTCCCTTTTGAACATCCAAATGCTTCAACATTTTTTTCGAATTTGGAGGCTTGGTGAAATAATCATGTTTGATTGGGGAGGTACTGCCCCAAAAGTGCGCAAGTGAAACTTGCTCGATTGGTGGACATCATCCGTATTTTACTGTTGACATTAGCCTGTTTTTGGTAGTGCTTTGAAGAAAACTCATGACAGGATAAACACCAATCTTTAACAAGCCGGGATCACCATTTTCTTTCAGCCCTTCAAGACAGTAACTTGGAGGATCACCCATGGATTTGTTGCGCCTTTTCCGGTTGTTTGTTTTCGTTCCACTTGAAATGATCAATTCATCGCTAGTCAACCTACCCCCCCCCCCCAAACGTACCTCACCAGAAATAGCCGGCCTGATTAAGGGCTTGTTAACCATTGGTTTTCCTTAATAAGGTCTTATTAGACGCTTATTTCGTTACGGGGGTGCGTTACGGGGGGGGCCCCGGTTGACCAGTCATGACAACAAGACGTTCCTGCAGCAAAGTGGTGCATCGTAGAGCTATAACTTGGGCCCTGATGCCAGGATGCCACCAGGATAACCAAACCATACATTTTTGATGGGCGAATCCAAGGAGATCCCGCCTAAAAGATTACAAAAAAAATATAATAGATACATACATAAATATATATGTAGTAGAAACCTTCACGGAAATTTTCCCACTGGCCGCTATTAAAAAACCTACCTATACTTTTTTTTTAGGGATAGATACACACTTCCCCCAAAAACACCTGCCATGGCAGCAGGCGGGTCAAGCCACTGAGCCCGAAGCTTTGTGTTCCTTGGGCATCTCCGTTAAACGAAACGGATTTTTGGAAGCGGGTTGTGTTTTGGAAAACGGGGGGCGGGTTGTATGCCAGGTCACAATTTTTAGGATCATGGCATCATGGATGATGAATATATGAATCAAGGATTGTGGCATGAATTTTTGGGATGATGAAATAGGTGGCAAATCCATCAAACAATACCTCATCATGATGGATTTTTTTGAGGGGCCCCTCAAAAAAAGAAAACAGAGTTTAATTTGATACACCCCAAACCTTTTCCAAAGCATTCTCTCAAGTATCCATGTCGAGTTTTTCAGGGTGTATACCGATTGAAAATGGTGCCATTTTCCATATGTTTGCTTGTATACCGATTGAAAATGGTGCCATTTTCCATATGTTTGCTTCCCAGCTGACTGGGCACCTAGACCAACACTTGAGGTGCGTTGACCTTTGCGCGCAGCTGTCGGCAGATTTGTCTCTTTGGCATCTCGGCGGACCTGGAGTTCATTTTTGTAACCAAACAAAGTAGTGGTTTGTAATATAGAAATATAATTTGGGATATGTATGTATGGGCCTAAATGGAAATAAGTATACTGTATAAGTATACTGTATATGTATATGTATATGTATATGTATATGTATATGTATATGTATATGTATATGTATATGTATATGTATATGTATATGTATATGTATATGTATATGTATATGTATATGTATATGTATATGTATATGTATATGTATATTTACATACATATATATATACATATGTATTATATTTGCAATATATACAATACATATTATATTATATATATGTATATATGTGACTGCCCCTTCAGATACATCGACAGAAGAGTAAAAGAAAAGTGGCGAGGAGAAGCAAAAATGAACGGTGTTTCTTGAACCATCCGCCCGTCAGCATGCCTTGCAGGAAAGAATCATGCATACAAAAGGAGTTGTACCAGGAAGCCAAAAAATCTATGTGTACTTGGAGCATCATCCTAGTTTGTAAGTGGTCAGTACCCCCCATTTATAGCCCATTTAGGCCATTTGGAAGGGGTCCCACAACCCGATCCCTAGGGGACGAAAACGATCACCATGGTTATTAAGCACTTACGTCTGTCCTGGGATGATCTTCCAAGTAGACGTGACCGCTTTCTTCATAATAGCTTGGCCGAAAGGTTGAAAAATGATGCTTCGAAAACGATTTTTTGCCACTTAAAAAAGTCCCTTTTCAGTGGCTGTGTTAAACCTCGGAGTTGTATGGGTGTTTCCTAAAATGGTGGGTTTCCCCAACAACCATGGGTTTTCCTACAAAAAATGATCAGCACTTGGGGTGTGAAATGGGGAAACCCACCATTTAAGGAAACACCCCCCTATAGTTCCAATTAGACCTACAAAAACCTATTCTCAGCCATCCACACCGGACCGTTTTCGTGTGACTGTCACACCAAGGCGATCAACAACAACTTCGTCCCATTCTGAAGAGTCAATTGGCAGAGGTTCCAAGACTCCCATCCAAAAAATGGAGAGGTGGACAGGTTGTTTCACCAAAAGTTTCAGGGTACCTGGTTACCTCAAAATGTGAGGTACCAAAAGTTTCGTACCTAAAATGTAAGGCTTGTTTTTAGGAAGTTTAACGGGATTTCCTTTACATAGGGCCATTTCTTTCCATACTGCTTTAATATAGCTGAGTGTTGGGGGAAGATTTTTCGGGAAAACATTTTTCCATGAAACATCCCAAAAAGTCTGGTGGTTCAACCGTTTTGTTTTGGTTGAAAAAACTCCAGCGGAGGAAGCTGGTGGGCCCATCCGGCTGGTGGTGTCATAGGGATTTTTTTCCCAAAAAAATTCATTTGGGGGAGTTTATTGGATCTACTCCCCTGAAAACTAACAGCTCGCCCCTGAAAAATGGTCGTTGGAAGACAAGCGACTCTCCTTATGTCAAAAGGCCCCTTTTTGGGGGACATGTTAGTTTTCGCAGGGATCGTTTTTTTTTCATGGAGCTGGTTGTAGAGCCAGGTGAGCTGTTTTTTTTTTTTGTCATTTGCTGCATCTGTTCCCGAAAAAAGGAAGCAAATAATGGAGAAAACCACCAATGTATGGGGATATTTTTGGGTAAGATTTTGCACCTGCCCAAAGGGGAGAGGAATTCGTCCAAGTCCAAGCTGTTGGTTGGTGGAGGGCTCCAAGGGTTTTGAAGCTTTGAAATTTATCTCAGACCTAGGAGACCTTACGTCATGGCGAATTTCCTCCCTTACTTGCTGAAAAAACTAGAAATCCGGGATCAACTCACCAGTTGAGGTTGAACCATTGGTAGTTTATCCTATGATTTACAGGGTTTTAGCAGCATCCCAGGTGGTTGGGGATGGGATTTCTGAAGCATCAAGAGTATGTCAAAGGTGACACCCAAAAGTCTTTCACTCTTTTCACTTTTCCTTTACTTTGAAGTGATATCAAAGTGGTGTTCAGATGTTTTTGCACATTTTGAATTATAATGTTGACACCGGATTAATAAACCCCATGGTTGTTTAATTGGGGGGGTCCCATTTTAAAGGGGATTTATCACTTTTGGGGGTACCCCCCTTAACAATCACTATAGGGGTTTATTAATCCGGGGTTGACATTATGTTATATAAAGTATATACATATAGATTGTCAATACATATATGAATATATGATACGATATACTGATATATGGTTAAATGCAAACACACACACACACACACACGTACATAAAGCACTGAAAAGTATGCTATAGTACTACCATATGCAAAAACTCCTGATGTCAATTTGGAAAACACACTACGTTTTTTTTGCTTCCAATCTTCCCGCGTTTGAAGAGTTACCGGCCTGAAGTTTTCAGGCCAATGGCATGGCAGTAAGCCTTTTTGAACGCTTGGCCATGGAACGAGATCCTCAATTCTTGGCGATACAATACCGAGCCTGAGCCTGACGTGGGAAAATTTGGTGAGCCCTTAAGAGATGTAGCCTAAGGTTTTTTTAAAATGCATTCTGGAAAATTCACTTGGCACCTAAAAATGACCTTCCAAACCTCTATTTTTGGGTTCCGGGTTAATTTTCGAGGGTGTAAAGATTGTAATCAGGAGATCCGCAATTTTGAATCTTCTTTCCATTTGAAATCATCATCTTTGGCTAGGTGAAATTTAGCTGCAAGCTTTGAGGATTTGATTTTGATGATTTCGATAGAAGTCTGGAGGTCGTCAAAGGTTTTGTCCAAAAATATCCGTAGAATTGTCAAGTACAACGTCTGTTTTTTTTTTGTCTTATTTTAAAAGTGCACCACTTCCTTGCATTTTTTGTTTTTTCAATTTCCGCGTTTTCAGTGATTGGGGAATTGTCATGAATTGACCAGAATGAGTCCTAAAGACGAAGACTCGTCTGCCAGAGCGGAAGCTTTCAACAAGAAAACTGGTCAGCCAATGATCAGGTTAACACACAATAAATGTTCCTCCGCTTTTAAACAAGAGGATTTTAAGCTATACACCACCCGAAAATTTTGATTAACATGTTTTCCACAAGTGTTTTAAAGTGATGTCTATTTGGGGTGGACATGAACATGGGAAACCCTCGCGGTGTTTTCTTTGAATTTCCCTCAAGCTCACGCCAACTTGAAGTTGATTGACAATCAACACTTTGAGCAATGAAACTTGTTTTTTTTTTTCCGTGGAAGGCCAACCTACACAAACCCTATTAAAGGTTAAAAAGTTGGGGAATCCATTGAATCGAATTCTCATGGTCGGAACAGATGGGTTCAGGTAGTTGGTACTTCTTGTGGGATGGTTCGTGAGTTCCCCCTTGTTAAACGGCGCTTTCGGAGGGACATCTACTCAAAGCATCCCTAAGTATCATCCCTAAGTAGCATCCCTGAGTATCATCCCTAAGTATCATCTCCCCCCCGGAGTCAGTAGTAGCAACCGTTGATGCTTCAGAAGTAATGGCCAGGTTTGATTTTTCAAAGCAAAAAGGTTCAACAAGTCGGTTGTACACCACCTTTTTGAAGGTTGAAAAGGTTCATACTGTTGACGGAAAAAATCCGGCTAACTAGTTGATGTGGTAAATGTCCCATGGTTTTCCAGGTTTTATACATCCCAGGTGGTTAGCCGGATTTCTTCCATCAAAAGTATCTTTTCGAAAAAAATGGTGATATATTCAGTTTCATCCAAAAGATCGCAACACAAGACCCCTGCCATTTCGGATTTTTCTAGAAGAAAAATCGTCGACCGAATTGCGGCCGACAATTTCAGGAGGTCAATACACCCGGAGATTAACATAGACCTNATGTTAATCTTCCAGAGTGTACTGTTTTCAAAATCAGGCAGTTGCACCAGTTGACGATTGGATAATTCAATGATTCAGTTTTTTGGGGGTATCAAATTTGATGCTTGCACCCTGGAAGATTAACATAGAACCTACACATCACCCATTTGGAAAGGAACATGATCTTCCAAACCTCCATGGTTATGTTCCATGTTAATCTTCAGGGGTGTATCACATTTGATGCTTAAATGTATGGTACTGATTGGTACTGTAAAATTTTAAATGATTGAATAGATCTTTTGTTGTGCATCGTTGAAAGGGTTGGTTTCAGGTCCGTAAAAACCCAGGGTTTTTTCGAGACGGCGAATGAGTTGAGATTGCCAGGATCAAAACCGTGATTTTTTGGATAGTTCGGTTTTTTTCCGACTCAAAATCTGCGCTCTCAACCGGATGGTCTTTTCGAAATCCTCCACATTGTCTTACGAATCCTTATGTTTGTTTTTTGCGATTTTTTACACATTCTACTACGAAGATTCATCACCATGAAAAATCCACCATTTGGTAGGAATATTTTTGGTGATTTTTGTCCACCCCAAAAAGCAAATCTAAGAATGGGTGAATTATCACCTAGAAATCCCCGAAAAATAGATTTATATTAAATGGGTTGGAACTTAGTCATCCTAGGCGGATTAACTGATGACAATAGAAAACCAAACCACGGAATAGTCGCAAATCGAAGCCAAGAAGCCCTTCATTAGCCACGAATGGAGTTTGATGAGCTAAGGAATGGCTCCTAGCATCAGTCGCTTCGCTTCTCAACAGTTTTATCAAGGTGAAACCAGGGTGAAAACCGAAAAAAAATAAAAACTTAGGGGGGTTTTCGGTCTACAGGGGATGTTTTCATATTTTGATGAGGATGAGATGGTTGATAAGATGTTTTTTTTTTGGTGTTTTTGGTGGATGAAATGGTTGAAAGTTGGATCTTTTTCTTCTGGAAAGCTTGTGGATTTGATGGTGGTCCCGAAGTGACGGAAGTGGGAACTGTTGATGGCTGGTTTGCATATGATATTTGCTAGAGACATAAATTCCGATTCTGCGATGGTGTTTTGCCTTTTGGGTGGGTTGGTCAAGTCCATACATGTTCACCATATTCTACAAGTATTTGTGGATGATTTTGCTTCCAAAAAAATAACCCAGCGGCCCCCCCAAACCAAGAAACGATGTTTTCGGAGGTGAATTTCAGCACGACTTGCAATGGAAGAAATGCTGCCCTTTGTGAGTTATCCGTATTTCCCTGGTGCATGCGATTTCTTCCAACCGTTTTTTTTTCCCGACCGAAGCCTCCGAACCAAGTGTGGCTAAAAAGGTGACTTTTTCAACCAGCATGGCAATAGAACATGTAGCACTTGAAGATGTATATTGACTGCAATGTAATCTTCATCGCCAGGTTCGATCCCCACAAGAAGGGGACAACCCGTGGAGGTTTACATATCCTCAGTTCAGCTTGTTGCACCACCACCACGACTGCTTCGCGGGGGACCCTTCGAAAGGCCGCTTGTTGGACCATGTGGGGACCGAAAACGCACCAAGCCTCCTTTGGCATCCAGTGCAGGAGTTGGGGGCAACGGCTGAAGGGGTGGATGACGGGATGAATATCAGAAGAGGGTGAAGGGCCACCGATTTAGCTGAAGCACGGGCGGAAAAGTTGATTGAAAGGTGGTGGTGAAGGCTGAAAACCTGCTGCTGTAAGGTTCCTGTTGCCAGGTGGAGCTGTTAAGAATGACAGGTTAGCAGTGTTCATTTCGGTTGGTTGTTTGGCATTGTCACTCTCCCAACAAATTACATGATATTAATTTCAATCACCATTTTGTGTGTGAAGACAAATGACCCCCCAAAAAACACATGTTGAGTCAATTGATTTTCCTTAGGTGGAAATCTTGGAAGACACATGAGGCTCCGTTTTCGTTGAAAACCCAACGCTAGTCACACCACAGGACCGGCCTCTTGCGATGATGGCCTGGGAGATCGGTAAAGATGGTCACTGTTTCCGAAGAGAGATGGACCACTCCAAAAAAGGGATCAAAAAAGGGATCATGAAGGGTATTGGTGGGTTTTATTCAGGAAAACCCAGTAATTGAAGGAACAATGCAGTTGTTAAAAAACACAGTTATCAAGGAAAAAAGGATCATGGTGGTTATAGAATAAACCGTTCATACTGCCTTATTTCCTTGCGGGGGTGGCATTTGGGGGGGCGTGGGCCCAGTAGATGTTTGTCGTAAGACTCGTCTTGGACTCCGTTTTGTTTCGTTCAAAAACAGGGGTTGACTGATTCTTGGTCAATTTTCCCCAAGAAACAAAATGGGCACAAAAAACCCTCCCAAAATTTGGACCCCTAAAGAAGAGGAGATTTTTTTGTTCTTTGCAAAAGCATGCTTTTCAGGTTCCATGCTTGGTTTTGAAGAGTGAAAAAAATTGGAAAGATGATTTACTGTACCTCTAGAGATTTTTCCAGATGCACATATGGCCTAGGGCCTAGGGTTGTATATATATATATATATAGGGTTATCCAACCATTCCCCATATCAAGGGTTGGTTCACCCTACAACCCTGTCGGCATGTGTAGCTAAGCCTTTGAGGTACCTGAACATGTACATGATCCTTGAGTCGGCAGAAATTTCAATTCTGCATCACCAAGTTTTTCCTACAAAAAATTCGATTAAACCCCAAAGACCACGAAGTATTTTTTGTGAAATTTTTTCGTGTCCATGTCATTTATGTTGTAGAATTTCATCCTTCTCTGTCATAGCCAACTGTCAAAGGTGTCAGTTTGGTCTCGTAAGCTACGCGGTGGAGCGAAGAAAAGCCCGGAGGATGGGCTCCAGGACCCCCCGTTATCGTAAGTGGTGAAAGGATCCCCTCCATTTATAAGCCATTGCCGGGTGATTTGGGAGGAAAAAACCTACAACCCGATCCTGTTTTGGGGACGAAAACCAACGATCCACCTTTGTTACACATGAAAACCCACGTATCCGTGGATCCGTCCCTGGGAGCCCAGCCTCTCTCATCCTGAGTTGGTACTCGTTCCACCTTCGCGCATCCGAAAATCGTAGATCTCACGAATCAAGTGGTTGTTTTTTTTTGTTTTTTTTTAAAACAGTATCACCAACTGAAATTTGACATTTTTGATACCAAGAATGCTTTGAACATTGGATCTGCGGCTTTAAATATACAGTATAGTACTGGAAAAAAATAGATGGCGGAATACCCGTCCCTACATATTGCTTTATTTTTGGACCCTTTATACATCCACCTACCTTTTGGTATCGGAAACAAGCCATCTATTTCGACCGGAAAAGGTCTGTTTTTTTTGGCATCTAAGGTGAAAAGGTGAGCCACACACGCACGGTGGACAATAGTGCTGGATCCAGGATGAATGAACTGGAGGCATGGGGCCGACTAAATGATGGGTCCTGGCCATCACATGAATAATTTATGTATAATATTTATATATATATATATGTATATTAAAAAAAGAGATCCCAGAAAAATTTCTCGTATTTTTTTGGGTTATTTTAAAATTCGACCTGATTTTGCCAACGACACATAGAGGTGTTTGACACCCCTGCATCTCACAAGTCCTTAGCAAGAAACTCTGCAAATATAGAATCGACTATGTATACATATATATTAAAGGCGCCGTGTTACCTGTCTAGTTGTAGGTAGTCCAGATGGTCTCTACTGTCCGAAAAAGAGTTTTGTTTTGGAAAGATCTTGTTCTTTCTCTTAGCTATCTGAACTTGAGGCATCAGTTGTTTGAATCTGTGCTTCTATCATGCGTGTATGTTATCCTGTTGGATCAGGTTCCAATGCCTGCTTTTGATGGACACTTCATGGGTCAGCAGTTGATACGTGATACATGATATATATATATATATATATGTGTATCATATATGGGTGCACATATACACATACATAGTACCAGTTCTGAAACCGGGGAAATTTACAGCGTAGAGTTTGAATCACGTGATGCCGGGACAAATCTCCCAACCTCCCAACCTTCATTTTGAAGTTCACTGTCCCTTGGAAGTGATCAAGAACAGGGATCTTAACATGACCCATTTTGGGGGTACCCTCCCTAAAACTAACATAGCACCTGAAAATAGGCCATCCCAGAATGAAACTCATCTTCCAACTATCCATTTTCAAGTGCTATGTTAGTTTCAGGGAGGGTATCCAAATTGATGCTAATTCTATGGATTATTTTTTTTGGTTTCCGGGATTTTCTTCTCAAAACTAGTGCATCAGTGTTTGGCTTGGTTAGTTTCATCATATCATGATCTTCCACACTACTAACCACGGAAATCCCTCAAAATGACCATACGATTTTCATTGTTTGATGCCTTTGGAAATGGGTTCCATTTAATGATCCCTGCCCCCGAAGAACCTGCGAGTCATTCGGAAAGGCGCAAGAAGTAGTGGCCTTGGCTTCTTTGTTGGCTTCTGTTGCGGGACCGAATGCTGTGGCAATTCTTTGAGCCTTGGTCTTTTAACATTCAATGATTTTGGCCACAGGGCCCCTGGGAAGATGGGCCCCCAAACTTCCCCTTTCACCCCAACAAAGAAAGGAAATCCGAAACATAAACTGTTGGTGAAACATCCGAGGTATCTTCCAGGGGTATGTGGGTGGGATCTTAGAAACATGAATCTACAATTCCCTAAAACTAACAGCGAGCTCGCCCCTGAAAGACAATGGGTTGGGATATGATGTTCTTTTTTGGCGGCCCGGCATCTTTTTAGGGCGTTTGCTGTTAGTTTTAGGGAGGGAGGATCGCCTAGCTGGTGCGAACTGGGGGGCCGGCATAGCGATTTCGCCACGAGTCAAGGAGTTGATTGGGGGGTTGTCGTCTAAAACCCCTGAAAACAGCATGATGACGAGGTGATCGCATCTTTGCTAAGAGAGTGAATCAGGAATGAAAATATAGGTTCATCTATATGGGGGGTATATATTTTCATGCCAAATGATCCAATTTGTCACCCTTCTGGTGCCTGAAAGTGGGTGGAAAAAATCTTGTTGGGTACCTTTGAAAAGGTTGTGAAACCGGGGGGGTGTTGAGGTACCCTTAAACTGCTTGTTTGTGAGATTTTGAAATTTAGATCATTTGGGTGATGTTTTTTTGGTGGACAGAACCTCGAAAATCAAAACCATAAGCACATTCGGAAAATTGATTGGAAGATGATTTCCATTGTTGTAGCACTGATTTGGTAGGTAACTTGAACTGGCCCTTCGTTTTTTTTTGTAGATCTTTTTGAGGTGTTGCAATCGTCACCAGGATGACATTACATGTTTAGTTGGGAATCCCAAAGTAAACCGACTCATTTGTGACTGTGGGCTAGATCCAAATGGGTATGGTTGTCACCTTGAAACGTGAAGAAACGAAGCCTTTTGGTGAAGGGTGAATCATCACCACTTGAGTCGCACTGGCACCAAAAGGCACCAAAAGATTCCTCATTTGCGAGGAGTTTTTTCAGGATTTTTAGTTGCTGAGCTAAAAATGACCCTGAGAAACCATGGCAAACCCTTCCCAGCCAAAAAACATGGCCTAGATACAATTGCTGGGAAGGTCTTACTAAAAATATCTAAAAATCATGACAGCCTGGCAGGGAATTCGGGTCGGAAATCCTGAGATCGTTGATAAGTGCCTTGGATGTTGCACAAAACCCCAGCTGTATATCATAGACACCATACATATATATAGAAATTATACAAGCAACTATTATATATACTACATTTCAATGTCATATGGAAGAAACCTTTCACCCTCAATACATGGTTTCCATGAGTAGAATGTCAACGACTGAAAATTTTCCATGCTCCTGGATTCCACCTGAAAAAAACGATGCCCCAACGACAAGGACCACACAGTTGACCTGGGGTCATTTGGGAGCGCCTTAGCGATATGACTTCCGTGCAGCTTAGGGTTGGAGATACGGTAAACTCTCCCATATCTCCCACTGATAAGATTTCAGCTTTTTGGGAGGAGTTTCCATTCACAAGTCTAGTGATTTATATATCCTACGTGTTTCATGAAGGACATTCGTTGAAATTTTTCCGATTTTTGTCAGGGAGTCTTGTTTCAAGAACAGTTGGGTGTATCCTGGTCCCACGAAAATGACACAGGGATCCCACGTTTGGGGCTAGCTAGTTTGCAACCCTCCCGCCCACAGGGTGATGACCCAAGCTCTCTGTTCTTTTTGCATTTGACCTAGCCCTCCCAAGCCATGCAATTTGCAGATTTTTGACTATCGTTGGTAATTGGAATAATACGTGCCAAAGTTCCACTGAAATAATAAGTGGTCCCGGGAGACCATCGCGGAATAACAAAGAGCTTGTGGGCAAGCAGAGATGCTGCAACCTTTCGACAAAGCGACTCCATTGAGCATCAGTCATATATATATATATATATATATTTGAAAAATACATATATATATATATATATAGATGTTTCAATATGTAGATACATACATAGATAAACAGAGGTGTGCGAAACGGGAGATGGCACTAGGAGCGATAGAGCAAAGGAGCAATCCAAAGAGGCAGGCTTGTGAGCGTGCGGCGTCTGTTCTTTTGCGCCTTGTCGTTTGGGTTTGTCCCGTGCACCTAGCCGTCTTCTTTGTTTGTTGGCTCCATTCGAGGCTGGTATCGTGCCCAAGTGGCACGGATCACCGACTTGCTTCGGGAGCAAGGGCAGACGGCGATACACGTCGGTAGTGCCACTTTCACTGCAGACAGCCGTTGGATCTTGAAGATGTGCATAAAAATTTGGAATGCGCTGCAGCCACACTCCACCAATGCATTCATGTCTCATCCTAGGAATGTTGCCATCCAAAGGACGATTTGTTTTTTTTCCACAGTATATGAACTTTAACCCGTTGTTTCGGTTCGAGGATTGCATGATTTTGGTATTCGCAGATGCGAAGATGAAGCATTCGATCCAACGGAATCCACCAACTCGATGCCTCAGGTGGCCACTGCGCAGGGCAGTGAGTGGGACTACGTGTTGTTGAGTACGGTGAGGCGAAATCAGGGGATGCACGGGTTGTTGGACCTGCCACATCATGGTGGAACTGATGCAAATGTTATAGATGTGGTGTTGCTGAAAAGCATTGCAAACCTGCGAAAATCGGTATTTCGTTCGCATGAAGTTTTTTTTTGGGTATCATGGTACATGTGGCGTTTGTATTGAATAAGCGAAAAATCAATATATGAGATTAACCATGTCCAACCTTTAAATCAGAACCTTACCATAAAATTTTGCATCCAGTGCATCGTGAAATTCGAACCCAACAATCAGACATTATCAGACCATGAATTTCTCGGGCATAAAGTTAATAAGGGTTCCACAAAATTTTCTCAAGGACTTAGAGGCCATTGTCCCTCAAACAGGCCTCATGAACCTTCTATTGTTCATGGAGGCAATTTTGACAAAGGTAGGTCGAACCACGAGCATTTTCGAATGTCAGCGCCAAGAGATTTCCCTGTTGAGCCTTGAATGGTTTGTGTGAAGTATTGTTAGTTGCCCCGCATTTTTGCGGATTTTTTTAAAAAATCATTTTCTCAAATCCATGTCATAAAATTCATCTTTCTGTTGTCTTTCTATCAAACATTTGCCCATGAGAAATCCTTCCACTTGTGTTGGTTGGTGCGGAACGCCGAAAAAATGCCAAGCCGGCTTTAGGCGTGGTGCTGGAGGTGCTGGACGGCTAGGCTTGGAGAGTGGCATTTGAGCCGGCGGGTGGTGAAATGTTTGTCTGAGTACCGTTTGGGAGTCAACAAACCCATGATGGATCCATGTATGTATGGTATATTTAGGTAAGAGACCCCTCTGGTACGTACCCCTTTTTGGTCAAGTATAGGTGCTACATAACCACAAATTCGATTGCGTTTTCTGTTTCTCAGGTCTCAAACCTAGTATCACCTGACATGAAGCGCATACAGCGCGGTAAGTCTAAAGCCATGAAGAAGCCCAAGCAGACTGTCACCAAGGCTTCTAACACGTGGAAGCCCAAGAAAGGCAAGACCATGACAGTGTAATGAATTTTAGACAAAGTCCATGAATCGAGAAAACATTTATAGATCTTTGGTGGATCATGGTCGTTGGTAACTAGTTAGTAAGTTTGGTTACTTACAAGGGTTAGTTTTGGTTATAACCAAACTTATACTTAGTTACTAACTACCATGAGCCACCAAGTATAGATAGGTAAAACCACCAAGTATAATTAGTATATATAATTATATTTAGTTCTATGTAGTTGTGAAACACGTCCTCGTGAGAACATTCCTCTACAAGAAGGTACGCAGGATTGGGGTCTCTTAGCTATATTCACCTACTAATTTACCATACAAATCAACCAAATGTAGGTAAGTATCCTAGGTGGTTTCAAATATTTCTTGATTTTCATCCCGATCCTTGGTGAAACGATCCAATTTGACGAGCATATTTTTCAGATGGGTTGAAACCACCAACTCGATGTAATTCACCCAGTGAAAATTTGTGCATCACGACATTTCAAGGCCAAGAAGATGAAATTCACTCAGGATCTGGCAGTAAGCGGCTTTTTCATCAAGTTACCCAATTTTTTTTTGGGCGTAGCATCCCAGACGTTGAGAAATTGAGAAGGGGAATGTTTTTTGCCAGCTATGTCAGATCAAAATGTTTGGCCTTGGAAATGAACATTTCCCAGATAGTGTTGATGGAGACAGAATCTTGCAATGTTGATATGGTGAGTATCCCTTGGCCCCCTTCGCAGTGACAACCCGGATTATTACATCTTTAATAGGTGATCTCGAACTAAACCTTCACTGACTTTCCTCTTGCTACTGGACAGGGGGGCATCAAAACTACGGTGGTTTTTCCACCCCGAACTGGTGGACCATCAACCCCCAAAACCAACAAATTTGGCCGGAAAGAACTGCTTGAATTCAGAAATCCCTACGTCGAAAAAGCCTGCCAAAACTTGGATTTGCACCGTACATCGTTTTTGTCTCTTTGCAAATGGTGGGTCCCTACATCTACCAAGATCTATTGTTAGGAATGTTTTTCCAAAATCTGCAAGAATGAAAAAAAGCCAGAAGACTCCTTTGAGTTGATCCAATGGTTGATTTTAGAGGTGAATCATGGCCACTTTCTGAAGTGGAGGATATCCTCCAGTAGCTTGTTGCAAAAAAGATGACCCTAGCAGATGTAACCTTTCACTGCCACTTCCAAGACTTGTTTGATCATTTTTTGCATTGCCAATCTTTTCATTGCCATTAATATGGGGGCATCTTCATCGTTTTTCTCTCCTATCTTTTCTAAAGAAATCTTTTCTCTTAACCAGCAAAGGTATTTCTCCCTTTTTTTGTTGGAGGGGAGGGGAGTTTGCTGGGCAGCCCCTGGAAAATTTGGAACCAGGTATCTTGGCTGATGCGCATATCCTGAATGTGGCCTTAACCCGGGCGAGACGCGCTCTGGTGCTCTTGGGAAATGAAGATTCGTGACTTGTCGAGCTGGGATTGGAAGGACATATGTACGCGTTGAGCCGAGCCTCTATCTATCTATCTATCTATCTTTCTTTCTTTCTTTCTTTCTTTCTTTCTTTCTTTCTTTCTCTCTCTCTCTCTATACATATATATATATATAGAACATACATAGAGGTACCCTAAACCTGGTACCTGGTACCCTAAAGCAACCATTTCTCTATTGGTTGGCTACCAGTTGGATGATGAACCAAATCTTTACTTGGGAATGATTTTTTGATCAAACATCCATTACAAAGTGGTTGTGCAGGTACAGGTGTATAAGTATATATAAAAATACGCAGAGGTACCCTGTAACAGTGGCTACAAAACAGCTTTCATTCTTAGCAGTCGAGTACCCTGTAACAGTGGCCACCAACAAGCTTTCATTTCCTAGGGGATCATGAACTAAAACTTTGCCCACTGCAAATTGGGAGGGGTTTAGTGTCCGAAAATCATTCTTCTACATCAGCTCAGTTCAGCACTTGTTCATGATTTCTTTGTTCGGATTCATCAATTGTTTTTTCAAATAAATTTTTCCTTCCCATATTCAAAGCTTACAGGTTCAGGGTATGATCCGCAAGTGGTTACTATCTAGCATGATACCTCCCAGAACTACTTCTGAATTGTGGGCAACTGCACTTCTAAGAGTATTGTCTTGATAAATACTTTAGCCAGATGTTTTTGAGTTTTTTGAAACAAAACTGGGGCCTGGGCAGGATTTTTTCCTGAACTATTTCTTGCAAACAAATACGATGTAGTATATTGAACATCTCTAAGTGCTGATTATGATTCTGCTGATTTGGTTTTTTGACAACTGCACCTCAAAAAACAACGAACAGCACCGCAGCACCTAAAAAGATGGGGGTTTTCACATGCTCAGATGCTTTCCGAATCCTGGGATATTCCTGGAAGATGAGACTCGAATTCTCCAAGTGAATTCTTCTCCTTGGTTTGGAACTTCCCCAAACCTCACTTACGGGGGGGG
>DF245105.1:4807-23070 GCA_000507305.1 Breviolum minutum Mf 1.05b.01 | reverse complement strand
CGTCCAGCTTGTAGAGCATCAGTGCAAGAACCCTGCTGCGACGCCATAGGTGCTAAGCTCGGTAGGGCTCGTTCAGGTTGTAGAGATGCAGTGCAAGGATTATGCTCAAGCGACATTGGTGCTAAGCTCGGTAGGGCTCGTCCAGGTTGTAGCGCAACTGTGCAAGAACCGGGCTCAGAAGGCATAGGTGCTAAGCTCGGTAGGGCTCGTCCAGGTTGTAGAGCAACTGTGCAAGAACCGGGCTCAGAAGGCATCCAAGAGCGGTTAAGTGATGGTTTGGGAGGCCTTGTCCCATGTTATGGTTTGGGTCCATATTATGATGTTTCTCAGCATCATGCTAAATAATGTATAGGCTTGGCGTGGCTTCACTGTGTGTTTCCTGAACATCGGGCTCTGAACAGGGCTAGTTAAAGTGCTTGTAAATATGGCGTGCCTATATAGGTGCTAAGCTCGGTAGGGCTCCTTCAGAATGTAGAGCTCCACAATCTCCCTCATCCTCTGCTATGTCGGCTGGCCTTCTAGTGTTGCTAGCAGCGTCTTCACCAGCATCCGATGTAGGCAATCGAGCTATAGCTGCATCATCAATGCCATGTCTCTCTAGCACTTCATCTAAAGGTCCAAAACGACCAGCTGCAGCTTCTGCTAACCAAAATGGCTCAGGTAGTTCAGCAGGTCGGCAACTCTTGTTGCGAGTGAGATCATCTGCGGTATTGATCAATGTTGGAATGTATTGTGCATTGGTGTAGCCATTATAGGCTAGTAGTACGGGTAAACTTTGTTTGAGGTGACGATTCAAACTGCGAGAAGAAGAACGTCCACGAACCAGAGCACCAAGGGTCACCTGCGAGTCTGATCCCAGCAAGTGACGATGGTTTGGAAACTTCCGGCACCTCCTAGCTTCGGAGCGAAGAGCTGCGGAAAGTTCCGACACGTTGATGTGAGCACGCCGACGAGTCTTCTTCCTCCACCTCAAAGAAAACTGGTGTGATTTCACGGTCATAGTCCAAAGCGGATGGTTTGCTGCTGGTTGTTCCCCTTCTGGTACTTCTTCAGAAGGTTGTAGCAACCCGTGCAAGCGTTGTCGTGCTTGAAACGGGGTAAGGAGTCGAGACCAGGCGGCCTTAGTGAGCTTTTGTCGGGATAGCTCATGAGCAAGCTGTCCACTAACTTGTGTTGAAACCTCGGCTTCCCATTCGCCAGATGCGTCCACCAGAGCCAGCTCTTGACCGACTTCAGCACGGAGATCGGCTACGAATAGTGGACACAGTCCAACCAATGTCCACAATTCGTCGACCGTCTCTGAGGAAAGTTTGAAAGCAATGCCATAGTCGCAGCGCTGAATGTCGGTAAAGACTGCCTCGAGTAGGCACATGGCACGGCGGCGGTATTGTAAGATTGCCACCCAGGAGCCGGTCAAAATTTCTAACAACTTCCGATTGGCTGCACCCAGCTGTGCTACCTGAGATGTTATCAAGGCTATAGGTAGCACCTTTTCCAGTTGCGCTCTCAAAGTGCCTTCTACTCCTCTAAGGCTGGCGCCCAAAATTTCGCTTCTGTGGCAGCTCGGAATCGCTTGGAATCATTTGCTTGAAGACCAACCATGGCATACTTCTCGTTCATAAGATCAGCAATGCGGGAGCTTTCCAACTCATGAGGATCAGGCAAACTCCTAGGCACCACTTCCAAAACCACAAAGTCGTCGATCACGATGCCTATGAGGGGGCAGCTTCTGGGCAACCGCCCACGTAGTGTGAGCAAGTCACTGGGGCTGATGCCTATGCTGCATGCCAACTTCACATGCGACTGCTGGCCGACCTCTACGGCGTTAACGTCGCCCATTGCCATAGTGGCGAGTCCAGGAATGTATTCAGGCAACCCGTGAGGAGCTTTGCTGTAGCACTGCATCTGTCGAGCTTCTGCCGCAGTCAATTTGAACTTGATTGCGTTACGGGCACTCCTTGACTCCGATACTACAAAAAAGTAGTAATAGTCCTTGAGATCCTCCCCAGCAGCCACACAGACTTGCTGGGGAGGAACATACCAATCAAGAAGAGGAACTATAGTTGCCATCGAAGCTGTCCAGTCATTGATGCCCACCTCCAGCTCATTTGCTGGCCTCGCATCTAAGATAAGTCGATCAGCAGTGGTGCTCTTCATCAGGGCAAACAACCCTGCTTCTCGACCAGACCGCACTGACTTGGGATCCAGCAAAGCCAGCCGATGGGTAGCATCAAGTTTCTGCAGGAGCTTGACAACCTCTTTTCGTTTACCTCGAACTTGAACATGCGGAGGGGAAGTGAAAGCCTCGGCAGGATCCAAAGAGTTGCTCATGGGGTCTTCATAAATGGCACGAACTTCTCCATCTAAAAAAGGCACGGGGTCAAAGGACGGTCGACCTCGAAAAGCTAAGCGATCACTCTCGATATCCTTTGCAAGCTGGACCTCACCAATGAGAGAACCAGGTAGCCCAGTTTTAGGAGGTGACGGCTCGGCCATTCCGACAGAACCACCTTTCTCCACCATGCGGACTGCAATATTGGTGAGCTGCTGCACTGTTGCTTCCAAGGTTTCAACTTTGCCTGCTGATCGGCCCATATCTTCTGCAGTAACTTCACCAAGTTGCAACCACTCATCAGATAGACGACGTAGCCGTTTCACGATGCCAGTCTGCTCAGGACTGAGGGCAGCTCGGGGATTGAAATCTCTAGGCACTGAACGTGGCTGGCCAAGGTGCAGCCAATTGAGAATGATCACCATCATGTTGATAGCTCGCCTGAAGCTCTTCTCCTGTTGCTCACCATCAAGCAACGTTCTGTAAGGAATGGGAATAGGCCACACTGGCCGTGAGGTGCGAGGCTCCTTCACCTCGTGGACTTGTTTCAAAAAACTGGAGCGACAAAAACTTCTGAGGCGCAAAGAGGATCGACTGTGCATGACCCACCTTGCTAAAGGATTCCAAAGGTGCTCGGCTCGAACGGTCGAAGCTGAAGACCCAGGAGGTTTGATATCTGGATTGGCTGGCTGCGGTTGTTGTTTGCAGCCTGCTGAAGTATCTGGCTGAGGGCTGACCATAGTAGAAGCACTGCTAGTAGTACCACCCACAGGCTTCTGCTCTGCCTCAGCCTGTGCAAAAGAACTCAACTGCCATCGGCAGTCGGAGGCTTGTCTCCTCCGCTGCCCTTTCCTCCTCCTTTCTCTGATTTGCTTCCTTTTCCTTGCTTCTTCGGAGCTGCTTTGGGGTCGACCTCGGTGACTGGTGGGATGTTGCGCTTCGAGTTCAACTTCTTTTTCTTCTCGTTCATCAGATCGACATCGTTGAGCTTCGAGAGAAACAACTCCAGCCATCTTGCATCGATGAGTTTCATGTATGGAGCCTCCGCCTCCGTCGGCAGCGTGTGATTGTTGAATGCCGCCAACGGAGGCGGATCCTCCAGGGACACTTCCCCCGCCACTATCCAAGATCCGCGATCGATTGACATCTGATCCCCCATGGCTAAGATGAGGCCGCATCGTGCACGAGCTTCTTGCACTTTGTTGGCTCTCAGAGAATCCAGAACTAAGGCTTGTTCCTTCAAAATGGGGCTTCAGAAATCATTCTGGGTAACAGGATTTTGGCCTTTAAATGATTCCACGGTGAGTCATTTGCAGTCAAAGCATCATGAAAGAAAGCATCATGAAAGAGTCGTTGTGTTGCAGTCAAAGCATCAGGACAGAAAGCATCATGAAAGAGTCGTTGTTTTGCAGTCAAAGCATCATGAAAGAAAGCATCATGAAAAAGTCGTTTTGCAGTATCATGCAAGAAAGCATCATAAAAGAGTTGTTGTTTTGCAGTCAGGGTCATGAAATCAAATCATGAAGCCTAAGGGTCAGCGCAAACATGTGAGTTTTTTCACTACCAGTCAGGGCAAAGCAAATATTAATGATATATATGTATACTATAAAGTGTATTATATTCTGGATTCTATTATTATCCAATTTCAAAAATGATCTAGAATAAAAATATAGTACATTGAATCTGAATCAAATATAGATCATGTATGCGTTAAAACATGAAATAAAAACAAATAAAATAAACATGTCTATGTTTGACATTATAAAACGATCAAAGAAAAACAAAATACATCAAATCTAGACTGAAGATGTGACTATTCAAAAGGATTTCCAAGTGATGCTGTGCAGAGCGGCAAAAGCCGCTGATGAACACATTTTTTTCTTTCCATTGCTGCTGCCATGTTTTGTCTGAGTTGCCAAAAATCCCTAAAGGCCCTAAAGTCTTAGACTTCCGGCTCGACCGTTTGGTCTTCAACTTCACCATCCTTCTCTTCTTCACCTTCTTCTGCATCGGCCGCTTTGGGCTCCACATCATCATCACCAAGTTCAGCCTGAGCCTGCTGATCTCCTGCAGCTGCTTTGCGATCCATATTTGCTTTCGCCTTTGCCGCCATCATGCTGTCCTTGAAAAAAAGAAGTGGAACATCATTCTCACAAAAATCTTTGTGTTACATCAAATCTAGTGTCTTTAAAACCTAACATCAAATCTGGTGTGATACATCATTCTCACAAAAATGAATGCGACCAATTGGCCACCATGATCACAACTTCTGCTTTTTTCTTGCCATCCACGAAAGCTTTGCGTGCCACTTCCTTAGATATCGTTACTCTTGCTATGCCTCAAATTTAATCCAAACCTGTGCAACAATGGGAACCATTAAAACAGTGGAAATAGAAACTATTCTAAAGTGATCAAAGTCTCAGCTATTTCATTCACCTCCTCTGGATCTACGCCGGCATATGGTTTCACCTACTATCAATACTACATGACAACACAACGAAGCAAAAAAACGTTTGAACAGCTACTCAACTGAGCGGCCCAGAGCCGCTGAAACAAAGCTAATGAATCTGAACTGAGCGGCCCAGAGCCGCTGAAACAAAGCTAATGAACTGAGCCGTTGAAACAAAGCTAATTGACAACAACATGGACCCGGCCTGCATTATCTCACTACTGCCCTTTGCTGTCACAATCTTCAATCCATACACCCCAGTCTTTTTGTAAAAACACTTGTGGCATTTGGAAACTGGCTCATCATGGACATGGGTGTTGCTCTTCCTGCGCTTGTTGCCTGAGGGTTGCTCCTCCTTCTCCTCATTTCCATCATCTTTTTGCTCCAACTCTTTGTCTTCAACTTCCTCGGTTGCTGCTGCAGGTCGCTTTTTGGTGCTAGTAGCCTTTGCCTTGGGTGATGTCTTTGCCTTACCCTTGGGTTTCGCTTTCGCCTTTTCTTTTCCTGTTTTTTCTTTGGGCGATGCTTTAGGTTTTTGAGGTTTTTTGGGTGCCTCTGGGGATTTCTCAGTGTTCGCTGGCTTCGCTGGCGTTTTCGGGCTCACGGGCTCTTCATCTGACAGGTGAGTGACATCTTTGACTGCCATTGCCTCTTGAAACCTGCTCAGCATGTATTCTATATCTTTTTCTTTTTTTGTGCAGCTAACCTTAAACCACAACAGCAATAGCAAAGTTTTCACTCAGTTTCAGTTCAGTTCAAACCACAGCTTTCAATATAAATTCAATGAATCAGATCCAATGAAGCCCAGAAAGAAACAATTGTTACTCGATCTTTTTGCACCAGTGCACTTCGACTGATACAAATGCCGAGCACTTACTCTTACCCAGCCACCAATCTTTTGGCAAAAGAGAAAGTACTGATATAAATTTTAAAACAAGTCTATTAGGTTCAACATAATTTCCAAACATTGCATTTATTAAACGAAGGAAGGGTCAAGCTCCTGGCCCAGCTGCATCAAATCAACCTTATATCTGATAGTGGTTTTGCTTTGACCAAAAGCAAAGCATTAAGCCTTTTGTGTCCCAGCCAGTTCTGACAGTGACAAGTTAGAAACAAATTACTCACTGCATGACAAATGAAAATTGGACAGAATTTAAGAAATCTTGCTTCTGGCCAGCAACCTCTCGGCAAAAAAATCATTTGATCTGGTGGGCATGTTTTGCCCTCAGATTCACCGTAGATGTCAACCAAAACTTCGGCTTAAGTGGTGTGATCACAGCAGGGACGCTCGCCTCCAAACTCACCTCGCTTCCAAGTGGCATTGATGTGTTCAGGTCCCACACTAAATAAAATAGAAAACCATCCCAACACTTAATAACAAGAAAACATGTTAACTTGACATTCAAAGGAACTTCCCAAATGACACGTGCATGCTCTTGATTGGGGACTTTCTGGTACATGTTATCGAATGCCGCCCCAAGCATACCTGAGCGGAGATCCATCCAGTCTATGCCACTTTCCAACGCCTTGGGGTAGTAGCAATGGGTCTTCGCCTTCAAAGAAATGGTGTAGCGAAAGCTCATGGCTGCACCTCCTTCCTGAAGAGTTGCAACCCAAATGAGAAGCTAACATAACACCTGGAGGAGAAGTACTTACAGTAGAAAACACATGCTGTAGTTTCTGCCGAAAAACTGTAGTTTTTTGCTGCGTGTCATGATCTCAAATGGAAACTTCCATGATGCCATGCCGTTGCGCAGAAGTGCAAATCAACTCGCTCAATGACATCAGCTTGACTGTGCCGCTGTCTTTATAGCCAACCAAAAACGTGTCGCTGGTGGCAATCCATGGAAATCCTTTGTCTTGCGGAGCCCGAGCCACTCCTGTTGCAATCAGTGTCTAGTTCAAAAAGTCTGTCTAAGTCCAGGTTATCTTTGCAGTTCTTGTTAGTGCTACATTCAAAGATTAATATTACTACATATAGATCTACTACTACTTGTCAGCATGTGGTGAAGTACACAAGGAAGTGCCTTTTTCCCCGTTTTTGATGTTGTTCAGATTGAAATTTCAGGTTCAAAAAACACAATACATGTTTAACACAGCTCCTGCAAAAACTTCTTTGAAGTTGCCAACATTGAACCCCATCAGCTCGCATGGCCCCAAACGAACTGGTGCATCTGATGTATTCAATAGAAACATCTCACCGTTTTTGCAAATCACACATTTGATCGCATCTTGGCCTTTGCAAAGTCCTGCTGCCAACCACCTTGCTTGAAAGTTAGACTGGAATGGAAATATTGATCAGGTTTTCTGGAAAACAATGTTAATCATAAGTAAAAAATGTTTCTAAAAGAGCATTTCAAGAAACTCATAATCAGTTTCCAGCTTGGCTTGAGGAATGATGCAACTGTCCAGGAAGTTGTAGGTCTTGTATGGATCAATGGGGGCATCAGTTCCTTCAAAAACAGGTCTACATCCAGTGCGCTCTGCATGTTGGGGAGCAGGAGCTCCCGAAGTTGCACTGCCCGTTGCACACCTTGAAGAATTCTGAGAGTTCCATGCCTCGACAAGCTTCAACTCTTCGTCCAGCACTGGTGTGCCGGTAGAGTGACCATGCTTCTCCAACGCCACAGGAGAGATCCTTCCAATGGGACTGCAAAACAACCTATTCTGAATAATTCAAACTGTTTCAAGAATGATTTAATATAAGCCTCCTTTTTAAATCAGACTCAAAATCTTCTGAACTCAAGGCTGAGATTCGACAAACGGTTGCTGCTGAAAGAAAGGATCTTGAGTGTGGGTCGGGGCGTTGTCACTTCGGATCTTGGACGTTGGGCTGGTCCTGCATCATCACTGCCGTCCCACCACTCCTGCACATGACAATGAGTGAGAAGGAGCCACCAAAAACTGAAACTGCAAACGAAACAGTCACCTTGAATAATGTTTGAAAAGTCCAAGTGCCTGCAAGATCTTGCCACTCATGATGGCATGCAACTTACCCAGCTGCTCATGGTCATCTGAGCCACACATAAAGCCAAGCCAATGATATTGGACCGCAGAAGGATCCTGGAGGCCCTGCTTCTGCAAGTTCCACACTCCATTGCCCCATTCGTTGTACCTACTCAGCGATTGAATAGTAATTTCTTCTCTAAAAAACAGTGACATTAAAACATACGCAAGAAAACAAAACCTGTCCTGTTGACTACCAAGTCCACGATGTACACCTTGTTGTTCACAATGGTTGCTCCATCGACCATGATCTGAATGATCTTCTCACAGGCTTCAGATCCCTTCTGGACTACCTAGTATCAACAAAGATTGCAACCAGAGCGGCACGAGGCCGCTATAAAATTGATCATTACTAATGCCTGAAACTTGAACCCTTCTGGACTATCTAGTATCAACAAAGATTGCAACCAGAGCGGCACGAGGCCGCTATAAAATTGATCATTACTAATGCCTGAAACTTGAACCCTTCTGGACTATCTAGTATCAACAAAGATTGCAACCAGAGCGGCACGAGGCCGCTATAAAATTGATCATTACTAATGCCTGAAAGTTAAAAAGGTCTAGGCACTCGAGCTGTTGCTGTCAATGGCTTGTCTGGAGCCAAGTTCACAAGGTCGCCCACTCGCAAGCGATCCACTGGACCCACTGTCCCCAAAGTGGCTTTTGATTTGGCGAAGCCATGCTTCGGATGCAAAGTGGACATACATATGTATCCTTGGAAAGAACCATTGACTGCAAACAAGTCATTACAACGATCAATGGCTTGAAAGGACTTAGACTATTAGTCCCTGGATCAAAGCTACAAAGCCAGGAACACCAAATTTCAAATAGGAATGGCATCGCTATCACTGCAAATTACGACTTGAAAGGATTGCTGTAGTCCATGCCCGGGGGGGTCCGATATCCTGAGCCCGCTGCGGGCTGAGGATATCAGAACCCCCCTGGCCACCTAATCAACCTCATTTTGGTAATCCTTTGAAAGAAATAATGCTTAACAAGCCTTCTGGGGGGGGTCTGATATCCTCAGCCCGCTGCGGGCTGAGGATATCAGACCCCCCNCCCGCAGCGGGCTCAGGATATCAGACCCCCCTTGGAATAGACTACAGATATCCTATCTGATCTGCCAATGGCTTTGTTTCCGAAAGTGTATAGAGGAAAAACCTACAGCCCTGTTAGAGTGCAGCTTAAATTCCGCTTTGGGCACGTCGACGCCGGTCATTGGCGTGGCCAGAGTCATTGAAAAAAAAGGTGACGTCTTGGCAATCAAGCTCCCTGAGAGTGATGGCTGGTTGAATGAAGATACTACATACAAAATATAGCTCTTATATCTGGTTCTTTTCCAAATTTAAAAGACTGCAGCTAACTAATGACTCTTCCTTCAATTCAAAACTATATAAAATATCATGTGACCCTAAAAAGCGAACCTGATCCTGATATCATGTCATCTCAAAACTGTGTAGAACAAACTGTGATTCAAACGACAACTTCCTGTGTCATCACATCAAAACAGCTGAGATTCTGCATCAACTTGTCTTCCAGCAAACGTTTTTTCTTCAAGACTGCAGGTTGGTCAGCTTTTGCCATCGCCACTGGGAAAAAGACGACCAATGCGCTGTTGCAGTTTCCATTCAGCACGGCCTTCGCTCCATCCAGAGCTTGCTCAACAACTTCCAATCCTGGATTAAACAGAAAGGTTGATACTGACAGTTCCTGAACCACCCCTTCAGTTGCAAACACTTGCAATCAAGATCAGAAAAGCTGGCGAGGCACTGCCAGGCCAAAGCGTGCAGTCAAAGAGCATCAGAACAGTCCTCAGCTACCAAGCATATAGACCAAAGTCTCAATGATTCTACTAGACAACTGGATTGAAAATTAAGCTGGGTATCCCATTGGCCGCCTCAGGGCCAGCCATGAACCGTAGGATTTCAGGCTGCGCACACTTCAGGCCATCACACTCGATGTAACGATGAAATTGTTGCATGAAGTCTGCAACTTTGGCCACACCTTTCTGGTATCGGGCTTGCAAAAACTTCACATCAAGGTGAGCTTCACGATTCAAACCTTCCTGTGTCTCATTCGCCCATGACGCCATAGCTTGCAAATCTGCAGCAACATTGGCTTGGGTTTGCTTTAGACTCCACTGGGCCATTTCTTGGTGGAGCCTGCCAAAGCAGTCAGACAGACTGCTAACCACTCAAAGGCCGCAAGACTACCATGAGACAATCAATGATAACAGCATTAACTGTTTTTCGCCTCTCCATCTCTGCTTCTTGCTTCTGATCCACCTGGAATGGTTCAAGAAGAAACTAGACCAGTCACTGACACCCAACTTCAACTTCCCCACCTCACGCTGGTATTTGAACAGCACACTCCGCACAATACCGATCGCATTCAAGTCGATAGGTGGGACAGTGTTGTCGGCCAAGGAAACCAAGTCAAAGTCAGCATACTTTTGCATAAACCTGGGAATCAACATGTTTTTCAAACTTTTCACACTGGCAATGAAACCTCCAACAAGGTCAAGAAACGAAGTTTTCAAAGCTGCATCTTCACGGCTCATGAATTCATCTGGCAGTTTTTCCTTCAAAGCTGCCAGGGTTGCCAACCACATGCCACAGATTCGGTGCAAGTTTTCCTGGGCACGAGCGGCGCATAGCCGCTGACCTACACCTACGATTCCTTAAACCATAAATGGCACTTGACATCAAGTTCAAACCATTTTTACTTAATATTACAGTCGGGGATCAATGTCTTTCAGGGTGTAAGCACGCCTCATCTTCACCGCCAACTGCTGATAGTCACTTTCCAGTCTGCTGACCAATAGTTGCAGCAATGGTTCATTGTTGGTCAAGGTCTTCTGCCAGGCTGACCATTGACCCTTGCCTGAAGTAAAGTTCAAGTTGAAAACACCAGATGCCAGAGGCTCGTGGCTCATGAGCTTGAAAAAGCTCCAGCGCCTTAGGTTGAAAGGTAAAGTCAAAAGGTGGAAAAATGTAAGAAGAGCACTATTGGCCAAGGCTTGTTGGGGCAAAAAAATCATCATATAGAATCAGATGAGGAACTGCACAAGTTCACACAATCTCTTCGAAATTGGTTCCGGTACCTCCCGCAGGAGGTTGAAGGCTGCCTTCGCCTCCCCCACACCAACAGAGTAGGCTTCTTGGAACTGCGATGCATCTTGCCACGCCTTAAAGAACGGGCGGCGCCAGCTAGTTGCAACATGCAGTCGTCAAACATTACATCTGGGGAAGAAGCTTTTTCAAAGGTATCAGCATCATGAACCAGGCGAAGTTGGTACACCAGGTTGAAGGCATTGGGTTTGCGGCGCACTGCCGCGGAGGAGAGCGTCATCCCTGCAGGTAAAAGAAAGCAAGCACCAAAACTTAAATAATGATAACAATTCCCACGCAACCATGCCTCGGTTCTGAGCTACCAGAAGGGCTACTGCTTCTTTTTTGGTAGAGTCACATGGAATAACCGCAGCATGAATCAAGCCAAAGGACCTGATTTGAATCATGATAAACAATCATAAATGAAAAGAGCTGAGGCTTTCAAACGACACACGGAATTTAAGTTCAAAACGCTTTCACAGCAGGATCCAGCGCCTGAGCCATGATAAATGCACATGAATGCAAATGGAATGCAAAAGAAAACCCTGCCATACCTAGCCTCCAGGAAGTCTTTCTTTTCATAGCAGCAAGCCATTATGGCCAGTGCAGCCACTCCACGTGTCCATCCTTTCACGAACAAAACACTCAAGGGTGCCAGTACGTTGGCAAAATCTGCTTCTCCAGTGACATCTTTGATGCTGATCTTTGGCACACCGGCCAGCATGCCAGCACAAGGTTTGGAAATTGATAGTTTCTCCACACCACCAAGGTTGGGGTCTGATTGGAACCTGCAGCAGGATGCCAGCAACTATACAAAAAAAAATGACAGAAGCTGATTTAACTTGGACTCGGGCGCATTTCCGATGATGAGTTCACATAACAACTGCAATTGATCCTTGGTGAATGACGCTACCAATTCCCATTCGGCTCAACTCACAGTAGTTGAGGCCAGGGCAGGCTCCACAAGCCCCTTGAAGCCAGCGGAAGCAAACCAATTCAAATGAAAGGGGCGGAGCAAAACTCCTCCTGACCGCTCCAAATCTTCAGGAGTAGCAAAGCTCCTCAGGCAATGTTGACTTGCAAAACCAAACATAAAACATATAAATGTAATGTATATCTATAAGGTTCAATCTGAGAATCCAACACACCCTCTGGTGCAGGGAACTCTGTGTCCAAGAAACGGAGGAACTTGATCACGCCAGCCTGTATTTAAACCGAAAAAATATTACTTAAAAAATCTAGATGAAAGCGATGGCCTCATCAGGAAAGGTTGTCTGCATGTACTGGCTCACGGACTGGTGCTTCTCCAAAACATCCTGCCTCAATGGATCGACGATCAATTAATAACAGTTCTTGGATGTTTCCTGGCACAAAAAATCAAATAAACAACAACCAAACTTCTTTCATTTTCTGAGGGTGGCACAGCCATTGTGTAAAGGTCCGGGTCACTGTGAATTTTCCGGAAAAGCAATCTTCCAAAGCAGCAACCTTCGCCTTCTTACTCGAACCAGGCCCATCAGTCGACTTGCGACGGGGGGCCATGCTGAAGCAAAGCGCAACTCAAAAGTCACCACCCTTTTTGAGCCCTAACATGAATACACTTCCAACATGTGCAACTGGTTTCATATTCCCATGGTATGTTAGATCAAAATGTCGTGGACTTTCTGAAAACCCAATGACAAAAAAAAACTCAAAATCAATGGGTCGAGGCTTGCTGTTGATTCATGCATCCATCGACCCCCAGATGTCATGGACTTTAATCTAAACTCAATGACATTTTTTTGAAATTGCATCCATCATACCCTTCTCTCCCCACACTCTGCTAAAATTTTGCAAATGGGTTTAAGGTTTTAATGTCCACCAACTTGAAAAAATGTTATGGAGTCTAATCTAAACTCCATGACATTTTTTTCATTTTATCATCATACCTTTCTCTCCCCAAACTCTGCTGAAATTTTGCAAATGGGTTTAGGGTTTAGGATTTAGGGTTTAGGATTTATTTTTATAATATCCATTAACCCGAAAAAATGTCATGAAGTTTAATCTAAACTCCATGACAATTTTTTTTCATTTTATCATCATACCTTCTCTCCCCAAACTCTGCTAAAATTTTGCAAATGGGTTTAGGGTTTAGGATTTAGGGTTTAGGATTTATTTATATAATATACATTAACCCGAAAAAATGTCATGAAGTTTAATCTGAACTCCATGACATTGCTTTTCATTTTATCATCATACCTTTCTCTCCTCAAACTCTGCTTTCGGGTTGAAGATTTAATATGCATCGATCCCCAATCCCTGCTGAACATGTGCAAAGATGTTTCAGTTTTTATTTAGACTTAGCATCATGACAAATTTGATGCCCAGTGGAAAGAGCAAAGTGTCTATGAAACCAATTTAGTTTCAATGACAAATTGCCGCCGTGGGCATCGTTTGAAATCTACGCGAAGTGGTTCGAGCGCTATGGATAAATTTTTGAAACAAAACCTTAGATATGTCATCGAAACCAGATTGGGTTCAGCGACAAAAAAATACATTGACTTGAAGCCGAAATTCCCATTGTTCTTTTGCTTTCACACCGCATCTCAATCTGCCTTTTCGAAGATGCATTGATCTAAGTGTTTCCAAAGGCACTCTCAGCTATCTCTATGGCCTGTGACCACACTATATTATGATTTGCCCAAAGCCTGGCCGCCACACGGTATTTGGCAGTCACTTTGGATCGATCACGGAAATCTGCAAGCTGCCCAGCTGGCAGTTGTTGACGCACCACACAGTCGATTTGGAACCTCATCCATTTACAGGCTTCAAGTTGACTGTTTCATGAAGAACGGAGAATCCTTGATCACGTTGACTGTTTCATCAATTTGAATATTTTTTGCAACGGGTACAAAACTCATCATTGAATGTTCAAGGTTTGCGGTGTTTTCTTTGATAATGCCAGAGTAACAGCTTCAATGTCAACACCCGGAGCTCCTCGTCCGGGGACACCACGGCCAACTGAAGGACCCGGAGCAAAACACCTGGGAAAAATCGAACAAAAATACGCATCTCAAAAATGATAATTCAACTTTATCACACTCAATGCAAACATCATCACAGTCAATGCACACATTTCAATTTACCTGCTGAATGTTTTCTTTTCAACATAAAAACTTTATTGGCAAGCGTCTGCCCGATCAGCAAGAGTGGAAGTTTGGACCAATTCCCACGTGCCAGGGTCTCAAGATGATCTGCTGCCCTGTGCATGTCGTAAGGATATTCTCCTGAGAAAACCAAATATCTTCAACAATTTGCATTCATGTTCAAAACAGCATTGTTGAAAAACAAGCGAAGCTTCAGTCTATAACTTCCAGCCCCAGAGTCTCATCTTGGCCAAATACAAGTTCAAAACAACATTGTTGAAAAACAAGTGAAGATTCAGTCTATAACTTCCAGCCCCAGAGTCTCATCTTGGCCGCATACTTCAACAAGTTTTGCGGGTCAGATGCAACATCGTCATCCCTTCGAACCTTGTCTTTGTTCACGCCTTAAGAGCGGCTTGGCGCCGCTGTTTGATCTAGGATAGACTGTATCAACATTAAGGGAGGCAGGTGCAAAATCAATCATTATCATAGCAAAGGCACAATCTGGCACCATACAAGATGCATCCCGAATCGCACTGCTTGGCAAATATCGAAAAATTTCTGGCCTCCAGTCCGTGTCTGACATCCACTGCTTGAACCTTGGATGTGAAAAACTTTCAACTTTCAATGGCACCACTTTTTTGAAAATTGAATAATGCCAAAAAATCAAAAGCAACACTTCCATTAACTCAAGGTGAAAAACCTCAAGATCACATCGTCAGTGGATAGTGGTAATCCCCTGCGTTCCCAGAAAGAGGACTTGACTCTGCGCAGAGCAGCAGGTTCCAGACCTAGCACAAAAAAATCTTGGGTGTCAAGTGTTTGAAAGATATCACACGACAGCAGAAGTGTTGCCAAAACACCCAGCACCAACTAGAAAAACATGGTCATATTTAAACTGCAAGCTTCTCACATCATTCAGCCGGTCAAAGGAATAGACATGAGGTGCGCCAGGGCCACCGATGCCAACCACCATGTTTTGGTAGCACAGCTCATGCAAATGTTCTTTCCTGAATCCGCAGGAGTATAAAACCAATATTTCCCAACATGCTAAAACATCAAAACCCAGCATTAATTTGAAATCATTAGAATACGCAAAACCTTCAGATTTTTGATTTTATGTATATACATATTGGCGTGTTTTCCTTTCAAACCTCTCAATAAATCTAATGTCAAATAAAACTTTGTTGATAATTTGGTCTGAGGTCCATGAACGCACTTGGTTGATTAAGCGCACAAACTTCCTGGGCTCTGAAGTTCTCACGGACGGCGTATCGAGCCATTGCTGGATGCTGCGTTGATAGTCCATCGGCGTCCACATCTCTGGCACCGTTGCCAAATACGAAGATAGAACACTAAAGACCTGGTCCAGGTCTTCGTGGCTATGGCCACTTTCCAATGTTCGAAGTTCCGATCGTTTGACTTTGTGGGTTTGCACCAATCCTCCAAGGAGTCGTAGCACTGAGTTATTTTTTAACTCCTTGGAGGAGTTATCTCCAAAGGCGATCAGCTCGCATCTCTTAAGATCAAGGCCAGGCACACCACTTAGTATGTTAAGACAAAATGCAAGAACTTCGACCGTCCACGAACTTGTTTGATGCACGTACGGCTCCGCAAGCACAATGACCGTCCCGAATCCATGTATAAGAGCTGCCGTACATGTAAGACAAGGTCTCACAAAATTTCCAAAGTCTTTGGATTGCATCGCCAGGCTCTTTGGATAAGCATACTTGCTATGATCCATCGAATCCAATGTGATCACTATTGTCTGGTCGCCACTTGATTGAAGTCCAAGACGGGAGAGAGACCTTGACTGCCAGTAAGCCATTCTGTCCCTGTACTGGCGCTCCAAGTGTTTGCGATACAGCAATAGCTGGCGCCGCTTTGCATTCTCGCAGCTTCCAAGTTTGGCCAACAGAAGTTTGTGCCTAACGCACGTCGAGCACTTCTTGTGCTGGCTCTTCGGCCTGATCAGGAGGAGCTTGGAGAAACCTTCTTCCCATACCTCGATACAAAAAGCCAGGACAGATTGAGGCCAATAGATGCATCAACTCCCATAAAGTGTAAAGGCATAAGTGCCAAATTGGGACACCCCCTGGTCAAAATCACTGTTTTGCTTTAAATTGACAAATCTTAAAACACATTCATACTATATCATGATGATCAATTTTTTCAGGTGGGTTGGAGCCATCTCTCGAAATACTTTCCATTGAAACCAAGTGGCCCTGCAGAATAACTTTCTGTTTATCTCCCAATGTGGCAGGTCAGCCTTGCAAAGAGCTAGATAGGACAGAATTGTACCGGGTGGAAGAAACTTCACCCGTGGATCATATCCTGAGCCTCCAGGCTCTTGTTTCACCAGATGGCGAGGTCTTCGTCCTCTTCTTTTCAGGTTGTTTTTCTTTCCAAATTCTCCAAGTTGAGATGGCTGTGGAGTCAAGGCTTCTGGCAAAGGCTCAGCCAGCTTATGATAGATTTGGGAAAACCACTCGTGCACCGCCGCCCGTGCGCTGTTATCACCAGGTTGAACACTCCACTTCTTAGGCAACGTTCTCAAGTCCATTGGAGAGTTTTCCAACCCTTGCAGGACACCATGTCGCAAGCGAGCCACCCTGTACTTTCCTAAGCCCAAGCACAAATAAAATGTTCGCCTGCAAACATTGAATCCATTCAATGTCAAGCCACATTTTTCTTGCTTGGCTTGCATCCGCAGCATCTGAAACACCTCCAGGCTACAGCTGCGAGAAGCTAAGACAGACATCTTTACACTACCTCTCTTACAAAAATATTCCAGAAAGTTCAGAGCTACCAGTGGACCACCACAAGATTTTACATCACCTTGCCTCTTCATCCGCCTGCGCTTTGCTCATGCCCCAAAGACGGAGTCGCAATGCCAGCAACTTGTTGAACTCTGAATGGTCTCGAAATGGCGCTCTGCACTCCACAGCTTTACACTTGCAATTGCTTTGAATGACCACACGCAATCCCTGGGTGGCGGCTGCAACATTTCTAGATTCTTCCAACGTCTTCCGTTTCTGCGCGCGAGCAAACTTCCGCGGAGCAACTGGTGGTGGTGCTATTGCATCCTCATCGTCAGACAATCTGTCCACAGCAGCTAGCTGAGGACCTTCATTTTCAGCATCAGAAAGCTCTGCAACATCGGCTACCATCAAAGCGCATGAGCGCATCCATCATCTAAAAGTAATCCATTCTAAATATCAAAGGCCAGAACCAAGTAAAAAGAAATCCTTGGCTGATAATGTGCTACTGCATAAGTATGATTCATCTTGAAGAGAAGCTCCAAGGCGGTGTTTGTTTTTTGTTGTGGTCTGTGATTTGGGAGCCAACAATTTCTGGATTTGATTTAAGAGAAAAACACCTTGAATATGTTAGATACTGCAAGAATACAACATGATCAGATAACATGATCATCTTTCTGCTGTTGGTGGGAAGAGCGGTTTGGAATCCGCTGTTGGTGGGAAGAGCGGTTTGGAATCCGCTGTTGGTGGGAAGAGCGGTTTGGAATCCGCTGTCGCTGTATCACGTTTTTACACATCCCGCGCCACACATTTCAAAAGGATCTGCAATAAAGAAAGAGCTTTTACAAAAGCTACAAGCATTAATTATTAGAAAACTCTAAGCCCTTTTGCACGCCCTAAAATTCTTCGTCACTAGATAGGCCAGCCAT
Organism: Breviolum minutum Mf 1.05b.01; assembly: GCA_000507305.1. Classification (NCBI taxonomy): domain Eukaryota; class Dinophyceae; order Suessiales; family Symbiodiniaceae; genus Breviolum; species Breviolum minutum. The sequence continues at coordinate 5,360 of DF245105.1, read as the reverse complement.
GAATCCACCACTGCCACGACGCCGCATTTCTCTTCGAATAAGCTTTGCCAAGGAATGTGCTTTCTCAGATTTCTTAGTTGCACTGTTTACATGCATTCCCCACCCACCTGAAAAAATGACGACAGTCGCAAAGAAAAATCATAAACTCAAAATTCATTGCAAAGTACACTGTTCATGAGGTAGCCGTGCTTATCGCGCAAAGTCTGGTCAGACAAAGTTCGTAAAAGGCGCTGCTGAACCATAGAAGGAGGAGGTTTAGGCTTTGTCAGCTGGATCGGCTCCTTTAGCACTAAAGTCCTTGAAGGAGGACCCTGAGGCATCATGAAGGGCATGGACTGCATCGCGAACAAGGCAGAGAGGCTTAGCAGCTACAGTTTCAATTTCAAAGTCATCTTGTTGGTGAAATAAACAACTCCAATTCAATGCACCATGACAGAAAACAACCATCACAACAACAACAACAACAACAACAACAACAACAACAACAACAACAACAACAACAACAACAACAACAACAACAACAACAACAACAACAACAACAACAACAACAACA
>DF245104.1:0-20640 GCA_000507305.1 Breviolum minutum Mf 1.05b.01 | reverse complement strand
TTCCGCTGTTTCTTCAACCTACAGAATGTCTTCTGGTAAGCAGTGAAGATGTGCGCTGTTTCTTTTATACAATGTCCGTCCCTGGCGACTGGGTAAAGTATTTGGCCTTTAACAAGATGGTCCCGGACGAGGTGCTCCCTGAAGCCTATAAGGGTCGGGAGTGCTACTTGGCTTCGTTGGTGCTGCCTATGGGTTACCTGAACTCGGTGAGTTTGGCTCAGCACGTTCACCGCAATCTAGCATTGGCCTCGGGAAAGCATTTCTTCCCTGAAGTAAACGCACCAGAGGGCGAGCTTCGTAAGGATCTTCCTTTTCCAGATTGTGATCCTCGCTGGCGTATCTACTTGGACAACTATGACCTGTTGGAACGAGTGGAGGCTACCAAAGTCTTGGCGCTCGAGGGCTCTGAGGCCCCGGGGGTGACCGCCCTCAAGGAGGAATATGACCGCTGGCAGGTTCCACGTAACGTGAAGAAGTCTACATCTCGATCAACCCTAGCCGAACTACAGGGAGCACAGGTCGATGGACAGCTAGGGGTGGCGTATCCCAAGGAGGCTAAGCTCCTCAAGTATGTGGTGGCAGCCCTTCAGCTTTGTGAGCAGGGAAAGGCGTCCCAACGTCAACTCCAAGTGGTCTGTGGGGGATTGGTCTATGTCTCCATGTTTCGCCGGCCTCTTCTGGGTTGTCTCAATACGGTGTGGCAGCTTATTGGTAGTTTTGAAGGAACAGGTCAGCGGGTGAAGGTGATTCCAACTCAGTGCAAACTTGAGATTCTTCGCTTTTTATGCTTGGTTCCCCTGGCGAGAATGGATTTCCGGTTGGAACTTGACCCAAAGGTGTCGTGCAGCGATGCCTCGGAAAAAGGTGGAGGACTTTGTTCTTCAGTTGGTCTCAGCTCCTTGGGCCACATGGTGGCAGCGGGAGCCCTTCGTGGTCAAGTGCAACGTCCAGGCGAAGACCTCTCGGTGCTTTGTGTAGGACTCTTCGATGGAATCGGGGCCCTCCGGGTCGCCCTTGACCTGTTAGGGTGCCAGGTTATGGGTCATATAAGCGTGGAATCCAATGCTGCAGCATCGCGTGTGGTGGAGTCGCATTTTCCGGGAGTTGAGGTAGTCACGGACGTAAAGCTAGTGGATGATGCTATGGTTCATAGATTTGCAGGACAGTTCTCCCAGGTCTCTTTGGTTTTGGTAGGTGCAGGCCCCCCTTGCCAGCGGGTCAGCGGTCTGAATGCCGATAGGCGAGGAGCGTTGCGGGATGAACGATCTAGCTTGTTCTCCCATGTCCGGCGCATTAGGAGCCTCTTTGAGCTGCATTTTCCGTGGTGTCAGGTTCACAGTTTAATGGAGTCAGTGGCTTCTATGGATGATTTGGACAGGGACATCATGTCGGCTGACTTTGGGTCAACCCCGTGGTCACATGGTGTAGCAGGCCGAGGCTATACTAGGTCACTTGGGAGCTCCTAAGTCAGGCAACCCTCGTCGGTTCAGTTGGCTTCGGATCAGGATCACGTGGAGGTTTGCAAGTCAGGATGGCTTAAGGTCCCTTTCCAACATTCACTACCGCACGGCCCAGTTCCAAACCGGGGCGGAAGCCCGCCGGGATCCTGCAGTGTGGTCCTGAGGATATCTCCAGGTGGCAAGGGGACTCCCACAAATTTCCACCGTATCAGTACACCCGAAAAAATTGCCTCATCAATCGCAAAAATGAACTTCGTGTCCCCGACGTGGAAGAGCGAGAGTACATGTTGGGGTTCCCTGTTGGCTATACCAGGTGGTGTCTTCCAAAGGCTCAGCGTAAGGACCCTCTCTTCACAAATACTCGGCTGACCCTACTGTAACACCTGGTCTGTCCCGGTGGTCTCTTGGTTCTTGTCTCAACTTCTGGCCCCTCGGGGGTTCACTGAAGTGCATACGCCTCAAATCATCATGGACAAGCTCAAGCCTGAGAACCTACTTATGTTCCAAGCTAAGTTGTTCAGGGCCCCACTCAATCCCCTTCCTCGGAGTTCTACGTCTACTGATGATGCTACCTTGGTTCACAAACTCTCCAACCTCATCAGCATCAAAGGAGAAGACATTCTCCTGACCACCCCCACGAATCAAATGGTCAAGTACCATCGTTTGCGTGCTTCAGTGCCATCACGGCTCTGGAGATGGAAGGTGGTCTCTGGTTGGAGGTGGGTTGGTGGAAAGGAACACATCAATTCGTTAGAGCTTCGCGCAATCCTGACCAGTATGAAGTGGAGAATATGTCATCAACGATTGGTTCGGAAACGTTTCCTCCATCTCACTGACTCCTTGGTTTGCTTACATTGCCTTAGTCGTGGTCGCAGTAGTTCAAGAAAGTTACGAAGGTCCATGTGTCGCATTAATGCACTCTTGCTGGCAGGTTCTTGCCATGCTCTTTGGGGATATGTTAATACGGACCAGAACCCTGCTGACAAGCCTAGTCGGTGGGGGGTCCGTCTCAAGTCTAAGTTTAGACATGCCTAAGCGAGTCCTTGAAGCAAGGACTCCAGCACAGCGTGCTAAGGAGCGACGCAATTTGGGAACCCTTCGACAACTTACAGTTCAACCTCAGACGCGACTATAGTTACAACAAAGCAGTGGATCTCTTCATGGTCTTCTTACGCAACAATTCTATCACTCTTCCCTCTAAACGGGATCTACTTGATCCTTTGGTGTGTGATTATTTGGAGCATCTTTGGTATGAAGGCAGTGGCCGCGGGCTTGCCAATGATACCTTGGCAGGTTTGCAAGACGTCGATCCCAAGATCAAAGGATGTCTGCCGGGAGCGTGGAGGCTCCTGAAGACGTGGGGAATGAACGAGGTCCCGTCAAGGGCACCCCCACTTCCTGAGTCAGTGTTGCAAGCTATGGCTGGATGGGCTTTTTTCCACAATCACGCCTCCTTTGGTATCTCCTTGCTCATTGGTTTCTACGGTATGCTGCGAACCGGGGAAATCCTATCCCTGAAAAGGCGAAACCTTTCCTCTCATGAGTCTCAAGAAAAAATTCTGATCTCTCTTGGTTTGACCAAATCTGGTAAACGAGCTGGTGCTGCTGAAAGTACCGTTCTTGGCTATGATAAGGCTGTGAGGCCTGTCAAAAAGTGGATGTCCCTAGCTAAANAAAGAGGGTTTTTCAAGAATGAACAGGACTGTATTCCAATTTTTACTTGCAGTTACTTTAACTGTTTTGACAAAATCGCTACGGAGTGGAGTAAAAAGGTTTCTTGACACTTATAATATATATATATATATATATATACATGTGTAGACATATGCAACACCATGTATACAAATATATCATATATGTTTGATTTGTAAATATCATTATAAATAGTAAGTAATAGTACCTAACAACAACTCTAAAAGTGCTGTTGTCTCAAGTTGCAAACCACCTTCAATCCAATCAATGTCGCCAACCTCCAAGGCCCCTACCACAGTACCTGCTTGGGTATCAGCCCCATCTCCTGATGATGCTTGTAACCTTGGCACACATCTCCAGGTGCCTGGCCCTGCTTACGTGTTTTCTTTTAACACCTTGGGAATGTTTTTTTTTTCGCTGGTGACACAAAGAAAGTCATCCAGTTTTTAGGGTATTCATGCCATCATGCTATACTGAAAATTGGGAGTTGAAGCCACTCCTGTTGTGGAGGATTTTTTTTCACTCTACAGACCCTACTGAGGATGGCCCACCCCTCAATGTGAGTACATCGCCGCCAGATGCCTTACAGGGCAAGCAACCTTTCTTAGCTCCACACACAGGCCTTTGGGGAACAAGAAAGTGTGACATGAAAAAACATGTGCAACAAAAATGGTGCGGGGGGGGGGACCCTTAGACTTTATGCAAAGAACATTATATAGTAGAACTTTGGATTGGATATGTGTGGTTGCTATTTGTTTGCTTGAAAACCCATTGCGATGAAAACATCGAAGTTCCCTGAAGTATCTCAACCTTGATCTCCAGGCACCTTCATCCATGGCTGCAGCTCTGGCACTTTGTCTGTGGTCATTCCCTGTGAGACGGCACCCATGGTGGGTGCTGGTGCGGCCGTACATCCTGCCCTTCCATGGATTCTACGTGTGATGTTGGGTGCCTTGCTTACCATTTGGGGTTGCGGGGTTCCATGGTGAGTGCCCTTAGCAATGTGGTGATGTCCGTAGGGTGTCCATGTATCATTAGTATACCCCGTCAAAATGGTGTGAACACGCTTTTGGACACAAGCAAAATACATTCAGAATATGCCCATGCCGTGTGTGTATTCTGTCTCTGGGTTTCTGTATGTTTTTGCGAGACTGCTGTGCATAGTGCCAACTCTCCCATGCATTTGTGGAGGATCATACACGTGAAAACATATATGTATATATATATATATGTGTATGTGTATATGCGTATATCTAGTAAAATACACATAGCGGGGATTTTTGTCCAGAGATCCTCCACACTGACATATAAAGGCTGTTTGGGCAAGTTTGAGATAAGTCACCAAGACTTGCAAAGTAATCTGCATACATACAACCTCCTTCCACTTGGGCGCTTTTGAGGCTTCTCCAATCTGAAGTTGGCATGCCTGGAAGATTTACATGGCAACATTGCTTCGTCAACCACGAGCCTTGATTGAAAGCAGGGGGACAGGTCTGTCATAGTTAATTTCATTTCGGAAGTCAATCTTGTAAAGGATGTTAGAGGATGTTTTGGATGTTGTTTCTCGGAGAGACTTCAACGATTTCATCTTCGGAGAGCTTGATGTTTTCCCATGCCCTTTAGGAAACCATCGGACAAGAGTCTGGTTGCTACTTGGTCGCATAGCAAGTCTAGATCACTAAGGGAGGTCGGAATCTTTCGCATTGGCCTTGGGAGGGTTAAGGGCAGGCATGGTGTGAATGGTGGAGATGTTAAGGGACCTATCTCAGATTTGCTTCCAGACCTCTTCGATCCAGTGCTCGAAGATCTGACCGCAGTAATTACAGTTGATTACGTATTAGGTACAATGTGAAGAATAAAGAAAAGACACAACAGCCACATTTACCAAGTTCTCCTAAAGCCGGTGAATCTTGAAACAAGATGACTATGAAAGACCACCTTTGAGGCCATGGAAGAAACCGCAAACATCCACCTGGGATGGTGATAAAACCCTGTGAATATTGGGATGATAAAATACCAACCTCAACTGGTGAACGCCGGATTTCTCAACCATCAAGCGTATCACACTTTTCTGTATTGTCATATACATGGGTTCGACCAAGTTGTGTGATCTATACTAACCTTGGCCAACATGTTTTTTTTTTTTTTTTCCGGGAGAATCGTTGTGGCTATTGGTCGGTGAAACCAAATGCTCCCTGTTTAAGGCATGGGGAAAAATGGTAGAATTTCAACACAACTTTTGGCCGAGGCTGAGTATGTCCATTCAGGCAGTGTCATGATCTTGACCAGTAGCAACTGAGTTGGCATATGGGTTGAGGCCGATGTTTGGAAACAAGTTGTTTTTTTTGAATATATGGATGGTATCTGTGAGGTTGGCTGAATGTTTTGATGGGAAGAAAACCTCCATTTGGAGTTTCTTGGTGCTAGATCTTTTAAGAAAAGATGCTGACCAAATACTGAAGTCATTAAAAAATCTGGATGTGCAAATCTGAAAGAAATCCGGCATTTCGGGTGCCTAGTTTTTGAATCTTAGAGATCTCAATTCTTGCCATCGCAATTTTGGTAAAAAGACATGGAATCCGGCAGTCACCTATGGTGGGGATGTGTGAAGACATTTGTCGTACTTTTCGGGAAATTCACCGTTGCAACTGGTGTTTTCCACAACAGAAACTCAGATGACTTCATGAAACAAATCACCATAGGAGGCTTAGGCGACAATATTGTTGACACCTTCCCTGATTTCTACATCTTGTCATACTAAGAAACAGATCCCTCCCTAAAACACTTGTCAACGAAATGAAAACTTTCAATCATCAAGGTTGGGTTGAGTCGATTGGTTCCAAATTCCCTCCGTTGCGCTTGTTTCTAAGGTAAGTATGCCATGGGTGTGGAGGTAGCAGCAAACACAACGTGCCTCAGCAGAGTTTCTTTTAGGATCCATTCAACAACCTGGAAATATTCGGAAATCCTCTTGCGAATCCCTATCAAAACCTATCCTTCCTCCTCCTATCATGGTTTAGAAGAGAACCTTTGAGACAGTTTTCACGGAGCCAGGATAACGGGAAGGTTTGATACATCAAGTGTTTCTTATTTCAACATATTTTAAGCACACAATGTAGCAGATGTTAGTCCGAAAATCCTACCAGGATTTTATTTTTCCCAGATTATTTAGAAACTGGTGAAGATCATATACTGGGGCAAACCAGAAGATGTGATTTAAAAATCGTTTACCGCAGTGGCGGTTCCATTTTTTTTTTGTCCTGTGTCTTCTTTGGTGGAAGATTTTTCAAAGTTGACTAGTTGTTTTCAGATGGGTTGTTGAACCACTAGTGACTGCAGGGTTTCGAAAACCATTGAAGGCTATTGATTTCAGACTCATTGCAGGGCAGGTCACCATATTCAAACCATGGTGTTTCAGATCAGCTCCTTGTTTGATGATGGAACCACCCGAAAGTTATTAGTTTCACTACTGAAAATAATCAATTGCGGGAAAAACAAGGGCCAATAGATTTGCAAACTAAAGGAACAACTGTTGGTGGCCAAAAACCCCAGCAACCTCTTATCAAAATCAGACTTGAAGCTAACAAAAAGCACACATCTGCAACTAACGAGCAAGTGCACAGCCCTACAAGATGGGCCCCCACGATCTATGTGGCCCCTATAAATATCCTTGGTTTTTTCACCCCTATAATGTGGAGCTATTTCACCCTACTTATACCTGGTTTTCCAGGGCCCATTTTTGAAGAAGTCGCCTTCCGACCTTCTGCGAACAGGTTGAGCAATTTGACCTTGATCCACATTGATGATCTTTCCTCCACTTGGGCGCAGGAGTATCGGCGTTGGCGTACCTTGCACAAAACTTTTCTGGGTTGTGGGGGTTGGTTTGGTACGGGGCACAAATGTCAGGGTTGAAACATGTTGTGGTGAGGCAGTGACACCCTGTGATTTTGAGTTAATCGTCAAAGACCTTGAGATTACAGATCTGAAAACATAACAAGAGATGCAAAGCGAAGAACTTTCAGCATGTTCAACATTTGTTGACAATTAATTAACATTCCGTGACATTTGTTCACGAGAGGTCTGTTGCTCTTCCTCCAACAATCGTGGAAGCAGGAAACAAGTCCCTCACAGACCATCGGTTTCTTCACAAGCTCGCTTTCCGCCCTCCCAAACTAATCAATAAAGCTTAAATCAAGTTTGCACAGCTCTGCTACTTGCATATATCGTTTACTCTCTTATATTTTTTACATTTACAATAATACATAGCCATAACGTACCGTATATTTATTTGATGACCACTCGCACATTTGAGGTTTTGTCTTTCGCACCTTTTGGACGGACGACTCCAGTGGTAGCTACAATCAACTGATGTTGAAGGTGCGGATTCGTTTTGCTGAACAGGAGGTTTGTATCTTCGCAAATTCCATTTGTTAAAAGTGATACAAGAGATCAAATGCCTTATATGATAAATCCCAAAGCTAGTGGTTTGTCTTTACACATTATGTTGGAGTTTCGTACGATGTCTTCTGGAAGTAAAATAAAAAACTCTGGCGTCATTAATACTGGCGAAAGGTAGACATCAGGTATGAACCACTTGATTATTGGCAGTCTTAATGGGAGATCAATCAGAGGGGTTCATATATATATATATATATATATCACTTGGTGCAGTTGGCAGGATGGGATGTCCTTTATAGGAGTCATGCAGTCAGGATATGTTGACATCCACTTTGGTCTTGGTGATTTCGACTCTCATGTGGGTTTCCTTGCAGGCAATAGTAATATTCGTAAGATCTCTCTGAAGAGTTTGTAGAGATTTTAGATATGAAGTGTCTGGGGAAAAAAAACTACATACTGTAAGTCGAGGGCTTCAACTGTTTATTTTCGATGGCTTCACCATATGTGGATCATTTCAACCGCGTTTTTTTGGCATCTTTCCCATGTGTCAGGGACGCTTAGCGTATTTTCCACTGGGTCCTGAACCGCAGCTGCTGTGGCATGGTCAGAAACACATGCGGAATGCATCCGAGAGGCCTTGTGGGGGAGTTGCGGTTCTTTGTTTTTTGGTATACTCAAACTTTCAGCTAATGGTTACTTGTTGGTTTGGGTTGGTGGTTTGGGATTCTACCGGTACACCCAAGTAACAATCCCTTTCATAAGGGGATTCTAGGAATCCAAACTACCAACCCAAAACAAAACTTAACCATTAGCTGAAACTTGAATCAAAGAGTTAGAACCATCCGATAGGTGATAATTGGAGAATGAAGATATGTGATAAATTGTGATACACTAATATACCCATTTATATACATTGGTTTTAATGGATGTATGATAAATATATAAACATGTACATGTACATAAATATCACAACCTAATGTTATACCAATCTACATCCAATCTGCAAATCTATGATAGACATAGGTTTTTGTCCACTTCAACTTGGGGCTCTGAACTCGGACAACGTCACAGGCGGCTGAAGATCTTCTTCGCTGGTGCGAAGCAACGGCGTGTGGGGCGCTTGCAGCAAGCCCAAAACGTGCTGGGCAAGGAGCAACATAGCTGTGTGCAGGGAAGGAAGTCAAACGCTTTTAGAGAGATTTTCACTTGCCGTTCTTCGTTTGCGTGGTTTGCTTGTATTGGTACACCCTGGAAATTAGAATATTTTCTGAAAACCAATGGTTGGAAGATGTATTTTCCCATTGAAGCAGTCCCTTGTTTAGGTTTTATGTTAATTTTAAGGGGTGTATTTCCTGTTTAGCCAGGATTTGGTAATTGAGACCACCGGAGATGAAGCATTTCGAAGCAGCAGCTTGGTAGGAACTCATCAAGGGGTGCAGGTTGCAACATTTTTTCAGCACCAGATTGGGATGGTGATTTTTTTTTAAATATTTTTTTTTGGGGGGTCATTTTGAAAAGTGACAGCACCACATCATGTTTTTTACTGAATGTTTCATGGATTTCCACAACATAAAATGCTGAAAAAGTGGCATGAAACAAGATCCACTACTCTACTTCAGACAGCCCGCAGCTGTTTCATTGTGAAGCCCCTCAGCGTTTCTTAGGGAGTGTCGTTGGACTCCATCATTGATTCACCTCATCCAATCATCCAACTTGGCCGATAGCGGTGTGTGAGCTTCCCTGATGGCGGTTTGTGAGCTTCCCTGCTCTGGAAACAAGCAAACATATTTTTTCGAACTTCAAAAAACAGCTGAAGCTCAGATGGCCCAGTGGGACTAAAATATTGACCTTACCGCTTCCAAGATTTCATCAAATCATGATGTTTTTGCCTTCCTTTTGCAGAGGTCCAATTTTTGTCATTTTAAGGCACTTCTTCCTTCCCCTCCCAAAAAAAAACCACCATAACAATATTCTCAACATTTTCGTCCAAACTTTGGTGTTGGATTGAACGATGTCCAGGTTATGACCATCACTACGTGGAGCAGCTCTTCAATAGCGCGTTGTGTTTGCAGATCCCAGGACCTTCCATCGAATCCTATCGTCTTTTCGAGTCCTTGGAGGCAGATGGGGGGTTCACGACGACATCATGGTGTGATGTCCTGGGTGTTGCTCGTTAAGACAAGGGTGTTTTTAAAGGTAGGGGTAGGATGAGAGAAACTAGACCTCCAAAATGGGTTTCATTCAGATTTGATAGAACATATGTGACAGCTGTAATTCATTCTATTCAGACTTGTAAGAGGTGCATTTTTGGTGACAATTCTAGTCAATTGCATCAAAAACAGACTTGCTAAAATCTCAGGGTTTACCAAGATGTGAGGTGATATGCCAGATTTTTGTCAAAGGGTAGATAAAGGAAAGTTTTCTTGCTTGTTTTGGGTATCAGTTAGTAAAGACCTGCCCAAAAACTAGCTGCCAGGTGTGAGTGTTTCTATTTCTGTTTGATTGCCTTTGTTACAAGCCCCTTCAACTACCTCTGATTTTCACATCCCATTGGCAATCATCCCACGAAGCAAACCGATGACAGGCAGGGTGCATTCCTGTAGTGGTACGTAGCTGGGGTGGAGAAGGAGAAGCTTTGGCGAAGTTACAGGTGGTCCCCGGGCCATTGGGAGAGGGTCGTGACTGTTGATGGTTCAAAAATCCGGCGATCACCAGTTGAGGTTGGTAGTTTATCCCATTATTTACAGGGTTTTACACATCCCAGGTGGCGCAAGATTTTCTTCCATCAACAGTATGACTGGAACATGTAGATTTATATGGTGATGGCTGAAGCATCTGTCCTTTTTAAAAGGAAACTCATCTGGGAATGCTGGGTTTTCTCTTTGCCATCTTGTTTTACCAGAGAGGATACGGATGTGTTTTATTCTTCAACATGGTAGACATAACACTTGATGTAAGTTATTCGTTTAGAGGTACAAGGGTGACATTCCGTCAGGGGAAAATGAACAAGCTGCTTGACGGATTTTAGAAGTAATCCTCATCCCTTCTACTAAGTATTCGATAGACATGATTTCTCCAAACTCCTTTATCATGCCTCATTCTCACCGGGAAGCATGGCAGCTGAACTGAATTGTCCTAGTGGCACTAGCCCACAAGTGGTGAAAAAGATAGCACTTTTGGTGGAGGTGGGAGACGAATCATTGCCCTTCCTTTACGTTCAAGCACCTGAAGATCTTCCACAGGTTGTATGGGGTTGGATGGAGTGGGTGGAGTATCTTTTTTTCAACGGTAAGTTTGTTTCAAATGTTGGGGTTGTTGATGCCTATATCATCGAATCATCCAGGATGCAGCAGTTTGTTTTTTGCTGGTTGGGGGGGTAGTTAAGTCCAATTGGGTTTTGGAGAAGTAGATCTGGTGTTGCAGATGATCTCAATTGATCAGGTTGGATGCCCTTCTCCACGATTGGACCTCCCGTGAATGATATACACACCTTGAACCTTGAAACGGAGAATATACATCATAGATTTTTGAGTCATCCAACAGTTGGCAATCTATCCAAAAGGCTGGAGTATAGCAAGAATTTAGAGGCAAAGCTTAGTTTTCATGGTTTTTGAATGTTTTTGGATGCTTTTGAAACCTCCAAATGGGTTCAGTTTTTTTTTATAGATCACTGTGTGGTGGTACTGGGTGGCACCAGTAAGAGACACTATGTTGTAGTAGGACTGGGATGATCTGCCAACTTGGAAGATGCGTGGATTGTAAAGGAGAGCTTGCTATCAAATAGCAACCATTTTTTCCTCAACTTTTTCTGAGCCTCCAAATCCACTTGTAAGGATTCCTTAGGAATTTTTGCCGTGAGGTGGTACCACATCGCCCCGTTTCTGTTAGCTTATCTACACAAAATTCCCTGAAATCATCAAGATTCAGGTGTCGCAAACGAACCCGCCCTAAAAATAGAACATCGTTAACATGGAAAAGAAGATGGCCCCCTACTAGGTATAAGTAAAGTTTATAACCATCCATGGCGTTATGAATGGGTAACTGGGGTTATAACCCCTATAAGTGGAGTTCAAACCCACTACTTACAACTGGTTTTCCGGGGCCCATCTTGCATCGAAGGAGGTTGCTTGGTTGAGTCCAGAGTTGCCAGGTCTTACAACTCAATGGAGTACAGCTGGATACATTGCAAGCTCAGAGCCAGGCAGGGGGAAAAAATCTGATCATTCAGGAGATATCAAAAAACCATATTAACATTGGCAATCAGTTTGTAAAGCTTGGTGAGTTTTTTTTTTGATATCTTTGTTTGGACTGACTTATGACATTTGATATGACCACCTGCGTGTTGTGGGACATCCCAACATTTTTTCGTAGTTTGCTACAAACCCCATTCATCCGCCTAAAACTCCTTGGACTTGTGGACAGGAATGGTGGAAGAGTGCGAAGATTCACTTTCGTACGCGTTTTGCGGAGATTCTACGACCTCAAAGGCAAGATGTGGAAAAAGCCTTCGAAAAGGATGGATGTCATAAGGGTAGGGTTGCAGAAATATGAGTTAGTGATACGAAACATAGATGTATCACGAACAGTATCAAAGATCATATTGCCATATGTATATGCATTTAGATAACGTATACAATACAAACGTATGTAGAAATGTAAAAGATCATTTCTTGTTCAATTCTTTTCAAAAAGACTATCAAACTCTATCTGATTTGATTCACTTGTTTCTACTTGTGTTGAGGTTGAGGAACGATGGTACTAGGGACTTGGTAAGTCGGTGTCGTGAAACTACTTGTCATGATGATCTTTCCAGGTTAAGAGTTTGATCGTAGGATTTCGCGGCGAGTTTATTTACGAATCTTTGGGATTTCCACTTGTGATCCATCAAGATGTACCAAAACCCCACTTTCTGCGTTTGATGACAAATATTGAATCTGACAGAATGAAGAGACACGAAGGATTCAACGAAGAGAATCCATAGGAATCTTGTGGAGTCACTAGACCTTCAAGATAGCGGAGGCAGAATGGTACAAGTTGAGCATCGTTGTCACAACAGATTTGAATAGATTTGATCCAAATAACTGCACTTGAGATGTGGAGCATGAGTATGGAATGGTCCTAAAACTAGACCAATGATACTGTTCATGGACCAACTCCAGTGAATAAGTTCCTACCTGTTAATGGTTCTGAAATCAGGCTAACCAGCTGATATTGTAAATATCCCCACAACTTTTGATGAAAATGCTCAAGCCGGCCAATCGAACAGCAAGCCTTTTAACTCCACGTGGCCATCAAAGATCCGAGCTTTCGTTCTATGAACTCTTCAGGGCTTTGGCCACTAAAATTGGCTGCGAATTTGCAACGTCATGGCAACTTCTTAGAAAAAGGAAGCAACCACGACATGCAAAGATGACGTCAGAAAATTTTTTTTTGGTCCCACCCTCATCCACACCTTAGACCATGAAATTTCCAGACTTGGCCGTAGCGCCTTCGAAACAAATTCTTGCCGACGGACCAGCAAAGCCCAACATTGACATCAGCAACAGCTTTATTCAACAAAGGCAAATGTTTCCGTAGTCTGGCTTGCAGCCATCCAGCACGGATGCCTTTATGAAAGGGTAGTTTGAGATATACTTGACTCTGTTTAAGGTACGGATTTTGCACCTTAGGAGCTCTCCTTTGGTACCTACGGATCAGACTGTCAAATTCCGAAACACTAAACCCTCTATCTTTCAACCGCTGCTTAAAAGCCAGCAGATTCTTATTCAGATCTGCTGCAAACCGATTGCGACGATGGATCCTCAGAAATCCGCCAAGCTGAAGGCTTTTAAAAGTGCAACTTGGATGGTTGCTACTTGCAGGGACGTATAAATGAAGGTTTTGAGGCTTGTTGAACAAAGCCCAAGAAACACTTCGGTCGTCTTCAATGCAAAGCTGGACATCCAAGAACGTTACATTTCCGATCCCTGATTGCTCAAAACGCAGGGATGGATGCCAAGTGTTGGCTAGATCAAGGAGGTCAGTACTGGGGCCATCCCAAAGCAAAAGCAAATCATCAATGTAACGACGAATGACTTGCAGATTGTTGCCTCCCTTTGACTCCAAGTAAAGATCCAAATGCCACAGGTAANTGCCCTTGCCTTTGCCATCCTTGTCATCTGCAAAGCGAACTCTTCTAGGAGTAGCAGCTCGACTACTTGAATGTGCTGAAGATTTCGATGAACGCCGGCTGCCACCTCTAGAAGCTGAATTTGATCTGCCCCTGGATGATTGCGATTTGCTGCCTGGTCTGGCCTGCTTCTTCGGCAATCTTTTTGGGGTAGGGGCCCTCACTTTCGAAGAAGATGCAGAAGGTTTTGAAGAGCTCTCCCCAACAATCTTCACCTTGTGCTTCTCCACGAGTTCCTCATTGCTTTGCACTAAGAAAGCAAGAGCGCTGTCATCTTTCAAAGTGATTGGTTTGTGCTTGCCTCCGCTCAGCTTTGCTAATTCAAACAAAGCAGGCGACAGCACATCTTTCACATCCATGCTCTCCCATTTGGACCTTGCATCGAGTAGACTCTGTTCCCTCTTCTGGCGCAACTCCTTCTCCTTGTCCATACGTGCCTGAATAGCAGGCCTCTCAAGCCTAATCAGGCTGTCCACAAACAGACCTGCTTTGGACAACATTGCTTGCTGAACCCCTGCATCATCATAGGCGTGTTGAGCAAACCATGCATGCAACTTGTCTTCAAGTTTCTGCTGCAACTTTGCATGGGCAATTTCGGATTCATAGATGTCTAGGCATTGCTTTTGATGAAGGCAAATAAAACTAAAACATTCTTTTGCGTGTCTTTCGCGCATAGCTTCCCAAGCGGCCAGCAAATCATAGTGATCATCAGCCATTCCCTCTTCACCCTGCACAGGTTGCGCTTGTGCAATGTAGAGCTTCGTGAACTGCCATTTGAAGGAGGCTTCTGATTCAAAATGTTTGTGAATCTTGCCGTCTGCAGTAAGCTTTGCATATTTCTCATGTAGAGCTTTCTGGGTCTCCCACGCAGCGAATAAATGCTTACACTCTTTGCTAAACTCTTCAAAAACAAGCTTGAGTGCTGGGTCCACCCCATCAAGGCATTGCCTACGATCTAGGTATTTTCGGTTGGGAACATCACAAGAAGCAGGCACCACATTCTGCTGATGAGATTGGGCCATTTGAGACTGAAGCGCCTGCACTTGTTGCATTAACAGGCGGTTCTGCTCCATGAGCAATTGCTGGACGGAAGCATCTGATTGCAACTCTCTTCTCGGCCTCCCAGCTGCTGTGAAATGAGATCTCTCCCGCGAATGTCCATCTGCTGCGGGCGTAGTTGCCTGAAAGGCTAGTCTACCCCGAGCTGCTGCATGTTCAGTGAAAGCCGAGAAATCAACTTGAGATGATGGAAATCCAGTTGCTGCTGCCACCCCAGCACCAGGAACTGTAGCCCCGAACAGAGCTTCTCCACTCAAGCTTTGATTATTCATGGCGAGCACTTTTGAGTTTGCACCGCACAACTTTTGATGAAAATGCTCAAGCCGGCCAATCGAACAGCAAGCCTTTTAACTCCACGTGGCCATCAAAGATCCGAGCTTTCGTTCTATGAACTCTTCAGGGCTTTGGCCACTAAAATTGGCTGCGAATTTGCAACGTCATGGCAACTTCTTAGAAAAAGGAAGCAACCACGACATGCAAAGATGACGTCAGATTTTTTTTGAGAATCCATAGGAATCTTGTGGAGTCACTAGACCTTCAAGATAGCGGAGGCAGAATGGTACAAGTTGAGCATCGTTGTCACAACAGATTTGAATAGATTTGATCCAAATAACTGCACTTGAGATGTGGAGCATGAGTATGGAATGGTCCTAAAACTAGACCAATGATACTGTTCATGGACCAACTCCAGTGAATAAGTTCCTACCTGTTAATGGTTCTGAAATCAGGCTAACCAGCTGATATTGTAAATATCCCCATGATTTACCAAGCTTTTAGCACCATCCCAGCTGGCTCCTTGGATGACTTGTGTATCAGCTCGTCAGGACTCCAGCTACCTCCAGGCAGTCGGGCCTTCGTGTTGGGTGAGTTGTGAAGGGGTTGAATGAAAAAACACAAGGCAAACAGTGTTGTTCAAAGATGTTGGGGTTCCCAATCTAAGGAACTTTTGATATGTATATACTTGATTAATCTGAATTTTATGTATATATTTTTATATTTGTCAAAGCGGCATTTCTATGTGATTTTCCTCGAGGAGTTGCTTGGTCTTCTCACAGAAACTTCATGAAGGGTCATGCAATGCTGCCATGCTGCCACGGCTTGTTGACACAAAAATGTTGGCCAAAAGGTCTGTGGCTAAATTCCGGCTAACCATTGAAAGTTGGTCTAGTTCATTTCATGATTTTTCAGGAGGGTTTTATACACCAATGCCATCACCTGCTAATCAATCCATATGTCCATTATCCTCATTTGCTCACCTTTCAGTTTTAAGGTAAACACCATACATCCCCACCTTTAGGTGAGTACTGTTTCATTCCTCTTAGGCCTATCTTTTGGCAAAACATCACCATGATTTTTGGTGCGTTTGGGGGGTTAAAGATAAAAACAACTTTATCAACTGTGGGATGTATTTTACAGGAATGGAATCTGAGAGGATCCTCAGATCTTCGTGTAATATTTCGTGGTCATTGGAATCGCAACAAAAAAATCTGAGCATCACAAAAACTGATGAAAAATCCAATGCTCCCAAACATTCCCGAACATTAAGGGCTGGAACCTGAAGTATCACCCTATTTGAAAAGGAACATCATCTTTCAAGATTCCATTTTGGGGTTCCAGCAGTTAGTTTTATTGGGAGTGTATATCCAATCCCTTGGCTGATTTGGTGAGGCAGTGGGATCTCAAATTAGCAAGTGCTTTGGCCGTGTTCTACGTGGCGTTGGGCTGTGGAGCTATGGTTTTCTTTGGCACCAAAGGGAAGGAGGCTCATGGCTCGGTGTTCTCCGTTGGGTTCTTCGAAAACCGCGAAGATTTCAGCCAAATTCACAGGNCCGTTGGGTTCGTTCGAAAAACCGCGAAGATTTCTAGCCCAAATTCACAGGGGTTTCGATGGGAAGTCAGTTGGTTTTTCGTGGGGAAGGGAATAAAAACTACAAAGAGATGATATATCTATATCATTATACAAATATGTATATGTATAAATACATGGTATATATATACAATGTATATATATATATTGTTAAATATATATATGTATATATATATATATGTATATGTATATATTTCTATATTTGTATATATTTCTATATTTGTATTTACACACACGCACAAAAAATATCCATATTTTTGAAACTGGGAAGATCCCCCGACAGGCGTCAACTTTGAAGCCTTCAGAGTTGAGCGTAGAAGTCGCAAGGTGGGGACCCCGCTGTTATGGGGGGGTGCAAAAAAACACGAACAAAAATATATGAAGATGATTGAGAGCAGGGTAAACTTTAGTAAAATTTCCATGATTTTTGTACCAGAATGGGCTTTTGTAGACAGCTGCTTTCCCCCCAAAAAAGGCAAGAAAGAAACTACACAGGACTTGAATGACAGCTCAACAAAAAGGTGAAAGAATGACCAGAATCTGAAGGTTTTATCAACGTTTTGATCCTTTCTCGGTTGAGTATGGGTTGAGATGCACCGTTGGAGGTTTCTTTTCGTGATGATGATCATCTTCCAGCATTTCTGGGTGGCAAGTCTCCAGTTGGAACGCGAGGAATCCACTGTTTGGAAGTTGGTGTACCCGGGACTGCAAGACTTCGCGAATTGGAAAATGGAGGGGTTGGCAAAAATGGCAAAACTGAGGATGGACCTTGAAGTATTTTCCATGTCCAAGCATTTGTCATGAATTGTCCAGAATTTACAGTTGCTGTGTCCTTTTTTTGGAAATCCAGGTCTTGAAATGCGGCGTGCCGCCACATGTCAACAACCGTACGAGACCATCCCTGAAAACTGTGGGTCCCAATGGGGCAATCACCCAATTGATGCCCGGAAATTCAATGGCTGCAACCAAGATCAATTTTTTGAATCGATCCAAGATTTTCTCTGGTTTAGATCCTCTGAAGTTAATGGGCAGTTCCTTTGAAGATGGTTTTTTGCCCTAAGCGTATCCCCCAACACGAGCTTACGAACGTCTGAAACCGCCGTCGTTTTCAAACGTGGAAAATCTACCAAGGGTCATCAGTGGCTTCTTGACCGCCCGGGCGGAGATCCACCCATGGCGCAGGTGCGACTTCAGGGGTTGAGGTCAGAAACTGGATGACATAAGTTTCACGAAATGTCTTGTCATTGATGATGGAAAGGAGGGACAAAAGCCAGGATTGATAATGTAAGAGATATTTCTTCAGGGATGGTGAAGATGTGAAGTCAGATGCTCCATCTCTGGCTGTTTGATGGAAGATGTGTAGATTAGACAGATATCTTGGCATGTATTTCACCACCTTACCATACCAGCTTAGTTCGTGTTTTCATCATATACTAGTTCACCCGCCCGAAAAATACGTTGAAAACAGATAGAAACTTTATCATTGAAGTTTCTATCTTCCCAATTTTGTTCCTCTATTGTCTTCATTTTGTTGTCTTCAGAGACCAGGTATTTCCATCATCGTTTTATTGGACCAGAAGCGTCTCGCTTGGTATGGTACCTACTGATGATGCTGCTTAGTTCATGGATGGCACATGCATTGGACTTGATGAGTATTTTGGGGATACGAACCTGGCAGGTGGGGGATCTATTTGAGGGCAGGTGGGTGGTTGGAGCTTAGATTGATTGGGTATTTAGATTCGGGGTGTTTGGAGCTTTTTCATGGAGGTCGTCAATTCCCAAATTGCAGGAACCTTCCAGAAAAGGATCACCTTCCTGGGTCGAATCACGAATCCCATATCCGGTCACCCCATCCGAGTCGGCACGGGGTCCCTTGTGATGTGATCCTTCTTGTGGAAAAATAAGCGTCAACAGCAACGAACTCTGGGGACCAGGTGCCATGGAAACCCAGATGTACGCACTTGAATGTGAATCAATGTCCTGCTTATCGAATGAATGGTCCTATTTGGCCATTACCTGGGCTTTTTCTCTGTTGGTTGTTGATGCTTGGATTTTTTTTTTACAAAAAACATGGGAAGAGGTGGGAAGATGTGGGGAAGATGTAATGAGGAAGGCGGGTTTTTTGGACGGATGCTATTTCTGTTTTTTTGGTTTTTGGCTGTTGCACCTTTAATCCAAAATGTACTACCCCCTTGCTCGAAGATGGCTGAAGGTTTTTGTGATTTTCAGGAAAAGAGATGAACTTGACACTGAGGTATCCATTGCTGTCCATGGCAGTAGCGCGTATCCATTGTATTCAACAAGCAAACATGCCCTGGGCGCCATCTTGGATCTTGCTATCCTGCCGCTTGGTAAAGTTTTAGACTTTGTTCTGGTGTTTGGGTGTACCCTCTATGAATCTAACATAGCAAAGGGAAATACATTGGTGGGTGTTATTTCTTGTTGGAACAGGATGTCTACATGTTGGATGACCGAAGGGTTTTAATAGAATGCGTCTTCTTTAAGAACCAAAACTCATCTTGGTGTATACTTATCTGAGTGCTCCTGGACCCGGGATGGCAGTGACCACCAGGAAGCTTTCATCTTTAGGGTGATATCCATACACCTTTAGCTGAGATAGCCACAACAAAAAAGAAAGCAAAGCTTGTTTTTTATTTGCTGGGAAGTTTTTTGGATGGGTACTAAAGACCTGGATCTGATTGGAAAAAATCCTATTGTCTTGGAATAATATATCATACTGTTGATAGAAGAAATCCCCCACCACCTGTTAGCTTTGAAACCTTGTGAAAAATGGTATATTCTCCATATCAACTTGTGCAGGATTTCTTCCATCAACAGTATAAATCATTTTTTAAACATATCTTGGTATCCATTTGTTTGTTCATATTTTTCGTTGTCAGGTAGTGCCAAGTGCTACTGGCTTTCCATGGCTTTCTTGGAATTGAATCTGGGACATGGTTTGGGGGAGCCCGTTTGGGTTCAGATGAATGGTGGAGCCAACGATCTTATCTTTTAATTTACCAAGCTATTGATCTTCAGAAAAGTCCATCACTTATCCGAATTTATGGGTTCATCTGTTGCTTGATCTATGTGTTGGGTGGTGGCAACTCAAAGATTTGTTATTTTCATCCCGAAGCTTGGGGAAGATTTCCAATTTGACTAATATTTTTCAAATGTCAATTATCTATATTTTTAATGGAATATTGAAGCGGTGGAACCAGACACTTGGGACAAAAGCCTAGGTTTAGGAAAGAGACTCGGGGCATAGCCACTACTGCTATGGGGTCAGTTTGCTCTGTGAGCCGGGATCGTGCTCCATATCTATGGAAACTAGTAAGTCTGCTCACTACCTGTGGCAAATCTCACAAGACCTATGAACATGTTGGGTCATAGCCCTACCCCAAAACCACTGGACAGATCTTTCAAAGTTTCAATGGACATTTCCAAAATTGGGATTTTTATTCCCATACACAACTTTGGTTCGTTTCTGCTTGGTGCGCCTCGGTGTCGTCACCATGTCATCACCGACTGAGGCCGTTTCAATCCTTTCCACCATTGTTGTTGGCGCCCTTTTGCTTCGGTGTTTTTGCACATGCTGCTTGGTTTGGTTGAGAAAAAAGGTTGGGGAGACTTTTTCACCAACAATTTCAGGTACCTAAAATGGAGGTACTGAACCGTAGAAGGCTATTTTGGGGGTGGCTTTTCCCTTACATAAGCCTTATACACAGCTTATCAAAGGAAGTTTGGATGAGAAACTTCCGAGTTACGAACTTTTCAAAATGCTAAAAATTCAGTAAAGTAACAGTTCAGTAAAGTAACAGTTCAGTAAAGTCACAGTTCAGTAAAGTAACAGTTCAGTAAAGTAACAGTTCAGTAAAGTAACAGTTCAGTAAAGTAACAGTTCAGTCAAGTAACAGTTCAGTAATGTAACAGTTCAGTAACAGTTCAGTCAAGTAACAGATCAGTCAAGTAACTCAGTAAAGTAACAGTTCAGT
>DF245103.1:931-20680 GCA_000507305.1 Breviolum minutum Mf 1.05b.01 | reverse complement strand
TTCACAACGGATTGGTCCAACAGTAAGTTTTATAGGTTGCTTGATGTTACTAAAACAAACAACACTGAGATTGTGTCATGTTTTTTTTTTTTCGAAGCTGGTTGCTTGAAAGGAGGTGTGTATAATTTTTGTTTTTAGTTAATACCAAATATATTAGGTCTATCATGTTTTTTGTAAGTGTTTTCAGGAGGCCTGACAAGCCTGTTGGATGGCTCAACTGACAAAAACACTTGTGGGATGGGATTTGCAGTCCCCTAATATAGACAAAGCACCGAGAGGTTTACAGAAAGTGTTTGTTCCTCTTTAGTGAGACCATCCAAAGACAAGTTTTTTTTTGGTGAAACAGGCAACTAGGCAACAGGAACCCGCAATGAAACTACCCTCCCCAAAACTAACAGTTCGCCCTTGGAAGATAGGCCTTCTTCCCCAAAGGAACCTCATCTTCCGGATCATCCATTTTCGAGTGCAAACTGCTGTTGGTTTCAGGGATCAAAAAACAAGACATTTTGGAACCATACCCCCAAAACGTCGTCAACTTGGTCGTCCTTCGGGGTGTACATCACCTCATCAGGCAGCGAGATTTCTGCGATTTTTTTGGGTATCAAAACGTTGCCAAAAATAAACATCTTACCCCTCCCCGAAGTTTAAGAGCGAGTTTTCCCCTGCAAAGTTGCCTGGACTACAATTGGAAGCCGGATTGTCTTCCAGTCCCACTATTTTTCAGGGGCGAGTTCTTAAACGTTCGGGGGTGTATCATAAGTATCTTATCCCTCGATTATGGGCATATTTTTGTTGTTTATGCCAGCAAGTAGGATAGAAGAAACTGGGTCCATGTCCAAGAACTTGAGCAACGAAAAAAACCCTTGTTTAGGGTTTGTAGGGGATTATATACTACACAACCATTAAAAGGATCCCTATCAACAAACCAGTATCATGAATGTCACAAGGGTTTTGATCACTGCTCAAGTTGGCTTCGTTTCATTTTTTTGCTTCAACCTAACGACAGGCAAACAATTTTTCTAAATGCAATTCGTTTTTGGGTTTCTTAGTTCAACCTTTGAAGGATATCTTTTTGGTGAAACAACAAATCATCTGGCACGAGACAAATAGCAGTTGAGATTTGTTTTGTTGAAACATTTCCTTACCCATTTGGTTGATATTTATGGTAAATGTAGGCAAAAATAACAAATCTCATGGATCCTATGAGTTACATGGATTCCGGAAGGATGTATTCTCAACTCTCTTTTTTTGGGTATCTCACATGTCTTTCTTTTTAAATGACTTGGGTCACGAAAACAAAACAGGTTGGTTGGGTTATATGGTGGACTATACTACCCAGTTATATAGGGATTATTTCATAAACCATTATAAAGATCCCTATTAACCAACCAGTATCATGGAAAGTAGGAGGTTTTTTTTTGTGGCTCACTTGTGTTTAACTTGGATGGTCCATGGTGTAAAAGACTTCTCAGGATCTTTCCGAAGACCTTCGAATGTTTTGACTCCTTTTTAAAGGAAGGCATTTTGGGTATATAGATTTCGAGACAAGAATCTTTCAAGAGACAAAGTCAACGACTCTGATTTCTCATGTGAAAAAAAAACATCTAAAGGATCACAGCAATGAAATATAAATCAATCGTGTTTCTTGTAACATTGTAAGTTCAACATAAATAAATCGCTCAATAGAATATTTCACATGATTTGCACAAAAAACTTATCTAAAAAAGGGAGCCGGATTTTTTTTGGGGGGGGAGGGGCCGTCGAAATTCTGTCGTCAAAAAAAAACAGCAAAAACAATCTTTCAATCAACTTTCCAATTGCTGTACGTTCCTAGAGCCATGGCGAACCAACATCGCAACTTTCTGCGATCTTCGGTGATCTTCGTGGCTGTTTTTGTCGCTTATGAGTGTTGCTTCGGGACAACGTTCACGGGTACTCACACCCGCTCAACGCCACCAGGGAGAGCACGGAATTGTGCTTCAGCTTTGAAGAGATCTGCTGTAGGTGTTTCAGAGATGTTTGAGGATTTTACAAATTTTCTGAGGATGAAACAGGAGGTGATCATTGGAGAACTTGAATCAATCGAAAACGAGGAACACCGTTTTACTCGTGATCCTTGGGGATGTTTTCTCGAGGAGAAAAACAAGAGTGGAGGTTTGACACGAGTATTGCAAGGTGGTACAGTCATCGAAAAAGGTGCCTGTAGTTTCACCGTGATTCGTGGAGGTTTACTTTCAGCTGAACGTGCAAAAAGCATCAGTGCACGACAAGGAGGTGATTTATTAGTGCAAGCTGGAGATGCTTATGCAGCTGCAGCATTGAGTACCTGGGAAGGTGGTTTTCCCTTCATTATGAAGAAATGATGATGTTTTTTTACGACTTTGGTAAAGATGAATGTATAAAGACCATGCCAAATTTGCATGTTCATATAGAAATATCATATTCAGTTGTTTTCATGTTTCTTGCAGGGTGTGTGTCATTTTTAAGGGGTTCATGTATGAATGGTCAAACTGCCACTGACTTGACATAAACCAACAAAAGCAAGGGTACATATATAACTCACAGAAGTACATAGATAGCCAGTTCTGTTTGCCTGGTTTCACAAGGTGGGTCCCTAACTTATCGCCCGGATAAATGCCCAAAAATAGATAGGTAACTGGCAACTGGGGTGAAAGAACCCTGCTTATAGGGGTGCCATTTATACTGCAACAGGACTTCACTGATGATTTTTTGGTGAACAGTTTTTTTCTCCATGACAAGCGATGTCGTTTATCGCCCAAACAATGGAAAATGTCTCATTTCGGTGCCCTTTCTCGTCTGTTTTTCAAGGCCGAAGTGGATATTTGTTTGCAGTTGATGCAATACCCAGATGCTCCATGTATGGATTATTTTCCTACAATAGGTGAAAATTGGCTACATGAACAATGGGAAATGTGGGTAAATATTCCCTACGTGGAGTATCTGGGATAGGATGTATATATATATAGAGAATATGATGGTGTTTATGATAGAAAATATCAATATATGTATATGATACAGTGACATTAATGGCGGTTGTTTGAGCTTCCACCATTCATGGTTGGGGGAAACAACGTTTTTTTTGTGTTGGGCAACAACAACAACAACAACGACGACGACAACAACAACTCCAACTCCCAACGTCTCCTGAAAAAATGAGGCATCGTATTGCACACGCGAAGTCCAAAGATTCCTACCTTCCGCTCGGATGTGCGCATTTTTTGGGTTCAATCTGCAAATGGCCAAGAACAAGCATGGCTCGGAGGTAAGGCGGGCGGCGGCCCCTCACCAAAAATCCACAGATGGTACCATCCAAGACGGATCTAAATATTGGTGAATCTAGGGTTTGGCGGCTTGATTCAGGGCCAAATCTACAACCCTGTCTAGGGAAGGTTTTTTCTTCAACGTTTTATTTCCTCCATGGGGTTCCTCTGCCGCCATCCTTGATGGAAAAGAAGCTTCGCTCCATCCTCCCCCCCCCCCAGAAAAGGTGGAGCTGATTTGACGCCGTATTACTTGGACAAGGATGACATTGGATTTTTTCATCAAACCTATAAAACTTTATGTTCCTTGGATTTGGTGATTTGGATGTTTTCACCACCCAGTTAAATGTGGGGATTTGTGGAACCTGAAACATCCATTAAAAAATGGTTGTTTCCATTGGATGATTCCAAATCTTTACATGAAAAATGGTTGTTTCACCAAACATCCACTAAAAATTGGTTGGCCTTGGGGTTCCAGGTTATAGTAAATCATCTTTAAGGATCCCTATGAATCAACCAGTATAATCCTGGGATAATTCTCTTGTTTTTTTTTTTGTGAGTTGTTTTTCAGATTATTACCATGTTAAAATCACCAATTTTTCACCACCATTTGGGAGAATATATGTTGTTGTTTTTTTTCCGGGCATCTTTAAGCGAATCCAAGGTTCTCAACATCTTCAAGAACATCCGAGTTTTACCTATGCTTCAATGAAAGAAGCATGTGATGCTTATTTCTATTTACCTGCACGACAAGAACATCGTGGTACTGGTGGTATTTTCTTTGATGATCTTCCGGTGGATGAAGATTCACTGAACTTTGTGAAGCAAGTCGTCACGTCATGGATGCCCTCATGGAAGCCTATTGTTACGAAACATGTCAATGAAGAATACACCGAGGAAGAGAAGACACTTGGGCAACAACAAAAAATGTGTGATTTCAGGCACTTTTTAAAGCTGGTACCTGACGTACCTAGTACATATTGCCAAAACCAATGAAACAATATTGAAACATGATGCCTGGCCCACAATTGAGAGATCCATTTGTTGAAAGGATTTGTCTTTTTTTGTTGGATATTTTGTTCTTCCACAATCCATGGCAGTAATTTAAGACAAGACTTCTGAGTTTTTCACACACCTTTTTGGGACTTTGACAGATATTTTTCGTACCCAGGAAGGTACGATCACAAAAATGGCTGGATCCCCTTCATATGGCGCTGGATCCATGTTGTTTAGGGGTTGCCTAAATCCATCAGAATGATTTTGAAGTGGATCCGATCCACTCGATTAACCCACCGCTGGCGTTTTTTTTGTGAATTTCGCTTGCGGCTTGTTATATATTCTGGGGTATCGGGACCCACCCACGATGCCAGTGAAATAATAATAATAATAATAATCTGTTCATTTTTATGAAGGGACCCCGAACTAAACCTTAACGAACTCCACTGTTAGTGGGGGAAAGGGGATACCCCCAAGTTATATACCATGGTTTTTTGTTTTGTTTAAAGTTTTTTGCGGCACAGTAACTTACAGGTTTTTCTGGAAGGGGTTGGCCAGTGACTAGCATGTTAGGCATATAACACCTTCCTTTCACGTTCAATGCTTGTATTTGATGAAAGAATCACTGGGAAGGTTTTGCGCCATTTGCAACTTTATTCAGAACACAAAACATCCACGAAAAACCGATGGCATCTAATCCACCATTCTTTCAAAAGTCCTTCATGCTTTGTACAAAACAACGCTGTTGAGAGGGAGACGCAAGTTTGAAACAAGTCGGTTTGTTGTGTTTTTTTTCCGAGATTAACAGGATTTGGAGATATGTGGGAAAAAGCAAGGTTCTTTTTTTTTTGGCTGTTGGGTAGCTGGAACAATTATACAACAAAAAAACACCTCGTCAACATCAAACAAACCACCTATCCTTTATTGTCACAGCTGCTGAACCGCCTCGTGGTGGAAAAATCGAGGCATTGGCAACTGGTACGTCGTGGACGTTATTTGGAATTCAATCTCTTATACGATCGTGGCGTGAAATTCGGTTTGGCCAACGTAAATCCCCGCGTCGAAGGTGTGATGGTATCAGCTCCACCAATGATTGCATTTGAATACAATCAACAGGTAAAAGATGGTAGTGCTGAAGATGAACTTCTACAAATTTTGAAAAAGCCTAAAGATTGGGCTTAGTTAGAGTCAATGTGTTGCTTTTGGAGGAACTGGCGGTTTCAAAAAAAATCCAAGACATACTGCTTTTTACCACTTAGATTCAAATAATTACTTTCACAGATATTCCAGGCATTTCCACATTTATCTTTGGTTTGCCTAGGGCTTCTCTATTTCGAAACAAATTGTTCAATATTTCGAAAAAAACAGTGTCTGTCTTTGAAACCATCGGCTGTGGCTTCGAAAAGCTCCAGGAAAAACGTGATGCAAAGTTGAGTCACGGAAAAGTGTCATCTGGTGGTTTTGGGATTGTTTTTTTGAGAAGTGGAAGATGAAGGTCTTATCACAGGCACACCTTCTTTATCATATTATTTATATATTTATGTTTTTTTTTTTTTGTTGTTGTTGTTGTTGTTGTTGGACTTTTCAGTTTTTTTGGGGTGTCTTCCAAAATAGTTGGTAGTTGGCAATTTCCCAGTATGTCAAAAGTAGCCTTAGAGGGTCCAAACAAGTGACATATTGGGTTTTAGCAAAGCTGGAGGGATTATGAAATACCCAAACAGACCCAAAACTACAAACTACATGGAAGTCTCAGGTAACCCAGAAATGACAAATTCGGGACACTCAAGTGCGTTTTTTTTGTTGCTTTTAGTACCTCTTCGAAGTCATTGGATGATCCAGTGCATCATCAGGGAAGATTTGAAACTCCTTCAAAAGGATGATAAATTGTTGGAAAATGGTGAAATGTGTGAAACCAACCTAATCACAAAAGGTGACCGTTTGGACTTCCGTTCAATGATGAATGGCTATCCCAAGCACGTTGAGTTGTTGAAACTGTTGAAACCCAGTACCCAAAGCTCTTTCAATTGAGCAATGAAAAAACATTATGGGGATCCCTATTAAACAACCAGTATAAGGGAAAGTAAGAGTTGTTTTTTGTTTGTGGCTCAATTAAACCAGTTTCAGCCTTTTCATCTCTTTGTTTTTGTGGACGTTTATTTATAAAACTTTGACACTTATCCCTCCTATGCAACCCAACACATATCCGCAACATCCCCATCCACACCAACCCACAATAGCAATGAAAAAAGGGTCCCTGATTGTTGAGGTTATATAGTAGATTATACTACCCAGTTATCTGAGGATTGTGTCA
This sequence comes from Breviolum minutum Mf 1.05b.01, assembly GCA_000507305.1. Lineage (NCBI taxonomy): Eukaryota > Dinophyceae > Suessiales > Symbiodiniaceae > Breviolum > Breviolum minutum. The sequence continues at coordinate 14,092 of DF245103.1, read as the reverse complement.
TAAACCATTGTAAGCATCCCATTCTTAAACAACCAGTATTTCATGGAAAGTGTCCGAGGATTTTTCTCGCGGCTCAACTCAACTCAACCCAATCACCAACTCACCGAAACCGAGACCTTGCACGGTATGTTCAATCCATCGCAAGTGAATTTGGCAGCCGATCCGGAGTTCTTCAATGATATTCATGCAGATGTGGAACAGGAGCTTACAACAAAAGTCATGGCTGGTCAACCTAACTCCACCCCCAAACTGCCTCGTACCTGCCCAGAAATAAGGGTTTAATAGCCGGCCTTATTAAGGGAAACCAATGGTTAATAAGCCCTTCATCCGGCCAACAACAAAAAAAACGAGAAAAAACACACCTTGTCCGGGCGGTTTTCAAAGGCTCCCAAATGCTTTTTTAGTTATTGAAATGAAATGTAACATAGCCATGGTATATTTGCCTACTAATTACTATTCAAAACATCATCAACCATTCATGGATAGGAAAAGTATAACGTTCATCCCATGGGATCTTACTGTTGCCTGGGATGTACAAAACTTAGTAAATAATGGGATAAACTCGTATAAGCTACCAACCTCAACTGGCGCAAGATTTCTGAACCAACAGTATGGTTCATCCCATGAGATCCTATCCCATACCATCCATGGGACTTGATCCTTATGGGATTAATGTATATAGGTAAGTAGACCAGTCCCATGGATGCTTTGGGTAAAATGAGGATTTCAAGTTGATTTTTGCCAGGAGTGCCGCAAGTATGGTGCTGTGATTCAAGTCTTTGCCGATCAGGGAAGCAGCAAGGGTGATGTTTCTTGGTTCGAGTTTGCGTCTTTTTTTCCCGGTTGTATTCCGTGCCCTCCCCAAACAAAATTGGTGGTGTTAATATGTTGGTAATTATACGGATAGTGAAGTACATGAAATGTATATATAAGGTACTCTCTCTCTCTCTCTCTCTTGGTCAAGTAGCTACATTTCTTGGCCCGTGACATAGTTATAGACCTTCGAGATACATGGATATATCATGAAAAAATGACAGGGATTACCTGAAACCACCTGGAGCCCAAACGTCAATCCAGTGCCTTTTTTTTTGAGAACCATACCGCACCCCTGCAAAAAATAGGTTCATTCACCCTTCCATTGGAGGGTCCTTGGGGATTCTTTAGGGTAGGAAAATTTGCATTTGGATATATATATATATATGGCATGGATTCGCCTAGAAGTCTGGAAGTCATGGATATTCACCGTGATTGTTCCTGACAAAAAATCGCAAAAACTGCACCGAATCAACTTCCCCCCGACCAACAAATCCATGGCTTTTTTGAATAAATACCCGGAGTCCCAACTGTGAAGGGAAACTGATGGAAACTGGTCAAGTCGCCAAGTTTCGGACTTAGAGTAATTTTTGCCCAAGAATCACGGATTCCTTTCGTTTCCCATTAAAAAAAAAAACACAAAAAAACGCCTTATTTTCAGGGGCTAAAAGATTTCCATCCCCAGCCACCACCGTTTCCACCGCCGAGGTTTGGGTGAAGTTTGGAGATGCCACCAGTGCGGCCAATTGCCAGCGAGCATTGGACAGGTCACCGGGGCGAAGTTGGTGACCGGGGACCGAAAGGAAAACGTCGCGCCATTTTTTTTGGGGGGGGGGCCGGTTTTGTTAAAGTGACACCAAACCCCCCCCCAAAAAAAGAGGGAGGTGTTTTTTTTGTGGTAAAAGTTATTTGAAGTTTCAAAATTGGTTTAGACTTGTACTTGTTGACATTGTTGTGTTTTTTTTGGGCGATTTTTTGATGTGTGAATTTGGTTGCTTAGATTTTCTTGGTTTTTTTTTGGGGGGGGATTGGTATGCAAATATGCACATGAAATCTATTTTGAAATATATATCAAAAAAACTATGTTGTCAAACAACAGCTCATTTTTTGCTGTTTTGTCCAAAAAGAAAACCTAAAAATAACATGTCAACTTTTGCCACCTGAATTTCGTGAAGGCAATCCTTATCAATGGGTATTTCCCATACCATCCATCCATGGTATATCTACCTACATGAATGGTTGATTGTTTATGGTTTTCATGTAGGTAAATATATCATACATGGACAGTATGGGAATAGGTAATTTTGAAAGAAAACTGCGGAAAGCGCAAACCGATGTTTTTTTTTTTCCAGGAATCCAAAAAAATCCACCATACTGGAACAGAGGCGCCTTCCCAACACTGGTTTCAAAAAAGCCAGGCGTTGGTTCGCCGGGCAGCAGATCATCGCAGAGTTCAGTACCGAAGCCGTTCCTTGGAAAAACACATTTTTGTTGGGGGAGGGGAGTGTCGGTAAAAACCTGTGCTGATGAAGCTGCTGGGGGTTTTAGAAGTATATATAAACCTTGACAGTTTAAAACCTATTTCTCTGGAAGTCCTTTTGATTGTCTTTGCTGGAATGGTATTGCAAGCCGAAAAGACCGTTGTTTGAGTAAGGGGGTTTAGTTCATCATTAGGATGTAACAGGGAGTTATTTCACCCCTATATGTTTGTAGGTTATATATAAGTCCCTTAAGTAGGTGAAATAAACCAACTGATCCTAAGCAGTTATGATCACTTCCATGGACATCCAAGTAGCCTCAGTTTGGAACCAGTTACCGTTGGGTAACCTGCGACTCAAATCACCTCCTCGCAGTCATTTTTTTGAGGCCTGGGCTGGTGTTGTGCGATAAACGACTTCGCGAAGTTAGGTGCGGATTCGTATCCCGCCCGTTTTTTTTTGGTATATCTTGAGATGATGATCCTTGCTGTGGTAGATAGCAGATAGTATCACCAAAAGTTTCAGGTACCAAAAATGCAGGCATTGAACCTTAATACGGCTATTTTGGGGGTGGGGGAAACTCCCGTTACAGACGCTGTATGGATACATACAGCTTATATAGGTGAGGATTCCTCCAGTTTAGTACCTGAAATTTTTGGGTGATAGTGCTTACCCGATCTGCATTTTAACATAAGAATCCTGACCCTCAGAGGTGGCAAGTATGATTATTTAGCCAATAAGATTGTCATTGGGACGATTTGTATATTTACCTACTTGTTGTTACCATTGTAACCCTACATGAATGGTCTGTTTTTAAATGGTAAATTAGTAGGTAAAGACAAACACATCGTCCCAATGGGAATCCTATGGCTACTGGGTAAAAGACTTGAGATTGCTTCAGATGCGTTTATCACATTTCGCATTGTGATTTCCTTACCACCTGGTACCCTAAACAACTGAGATTTTTAATGGATGTTTTGGTGAAACAACCATTTTTTATGTAATGATTTGGAATCATCCAATTGAAGCAACCATAAAAAACTGGTCGTTTGGAGTTCCAGGCACATTTGTTAGTTGTTAGTGAAAAAGTCAAGGCTTCCAAAATGAGTTTTGTTCTGATAAAGATGCGCCTTGAATGTGTGTTCGGAGAGGTACATGTTTTTTCCAGAAGAGATGAAGCTTACCCTCCAGCAAACCAACAGCAAAAAAACCTGAAACAAGGCAGGACCATAAAAGGAAATTGATCTTCAAACCATCAATTTTCGGGCTATGTTGGTTTCAGGGACGGTACATTTTGCTGCATGGGTTGTTAATTGGGTTGTGAAACATGAACCGAACCACTCAGTTTCAATCCGGGCTTTTTTGGGGCGACAGACATCCAAACACATGGTGAGTAGGTATTTCTTTGGCTGCCTTTTGTTGATAACGACCAAATCAATTGCTAATAACTGTTCCATTTGGGTGAACCAGGTGGACCCCTTGTGAGTGGAGTTGTAAATCCTGGGTTAACCCAAGTTACCAATATATAGGGCCATTGAGGGGATATGATGTAACCCCGTTTATAACTGGTGCACACCTTGTACTAACCTTTTCAACTGATGAATTCGAGTCATCGAATGGAACCCCGGTGAAACCCTGCGATGGTTATATATGGAGGTATGCGGCCCCTATAAGTGATCGAAAATAAATGGGCATGCCTGAAGTGAAATAACCCGATCCTTACCAGGGATTTTTAACAAAGAGATCTCATCTATGTGCCTGGTTTTTTGGGTAAACCTTGTGAAACACCAAACGATTTTTTGTTCCACCAGAGAAACCTTCAGATAATGATTAGTCAGCTTATTGTACCCCCCTAACTAACGTACACCCCCCTTCAGGAACAAGGGTTTAATAGCCTGGCTTATTGAGGGAAAACCAGATGGTTAATAAGCCCTTAATACACCCATATTTCTGGGGGGTGGGTACGTTAGGGGGGGAGGGCCCCGGTTGACCTGGCCATTCTCAGATGCCACCAGGCGAAAAAGTTGCCAACCCCGATTTGCTGAAAAAAACCGTGTTCGCCAAAGCCACCGGAAAAAGAACAAAAAGAAAAAGCAAGTGAAAAAAGGCCCCAGGTTGTTTGGGGGGCATATTTTTTTGGGGATAAAAACCTGCCCAATTGAAAGCGGCAATTATCCTCCAATGAACTAACAAATATAACAAATATAACATATATAACATATATAACATGCTTGTCGTAGAGTGCTCAAGCTCAAAAGGGGAACACCAGTATGAGGAACTATGGCTTGGTAGGGGCGAAGCACCTAGCAACTGCCTTTTTCACTACTGGAATTGTGCCACAACAAACTACGGAAGGAACACATGATTGTGAGTTCCTGAGTGCTGTGAAAACCAGCATGGGCCCCACCCCGGAAATAAGATGTGTGTGAACTCCAAAAACACAAACAACACCAAGAAACAACAGCGACCAGGTTATGAACCGAGATCATCATCATTTCCCAAAACCTTCTTAGGGGAAGAAGAAAGAATGGCGGAAGAAGAAGAAGATGGGGTCTTTGAATCTCTGGAGAGAGAGGATGGAGGTCGATCTTCTAATGGCGTCAGACCAGCACTCTTTCTTCTTCTGGCGGAAGCTCTTTCTGGGTCTTCTACTATTCTCCACCTTTGTTGCATCTTGTAGAAGAGATTCAACTGCTGAAATTCCTTAGTTTTGGTCAGCCCGTTGGCCAACTGTGCTTCTCCGTGCACCCACCTGATGTTTACCTTGTTCCTTAGCTGTGAATCTTTTAATGCAATCAACTCAATGTCGGTTCTCTTTTCGGCTCCTCGGATGCTAAGTACTTCGGTTTCCATTTTGTCAAACACGTTCCTACTATCCGTCACTAAAGTGCCGGGGACTTTATTCACCGTGTCGTTACAGTTACGAACATCAACCGGGAAACCCATCATTTCCGACATTTGAAACCTGGCGTAGTAAAGACAGTCTTCACCGTTGATAGCTGCAAGTGCTTCTGCAGCGCCGGGGGATCTACATTTTCTATCGATCTTCTGGGAATGCCATGCTATGAAGGCCACATGTTCACAAGAACCGGTCAGCAAGGCAGTGGAAGACACACCAATAAGAATACCTTGTGTACTGGATCCGTCGATCCTGTTCTGGGTAGCCGCATCAACCCAAGCAAACAAAGAGAGTTCAGAGAAAGGAATGGACTTAATCAAAAGACGATGATCTCGCTTCTCTTTCACTTGGTCTAAAAGATGATTGGCTCTAAAGATCGTATCAATGGTACTCTTAGTCACTTCGGACAACAACAAACCAACCTCCGCAGAAAAATGGGGTGCCACTTGTTGAGCATGCCATGATAACCCTCCTAAAAGAGCTCTCAACTGGGTCTTCTCCCAATCGTCGGTTTCCGCTGAGCGATCCTTTTTTCGATGAGATCGGAGGTTGATGTACTTCAGGTCTTCCACATACTTGGCCTGAGAAAGTGAAAAAGAATGATCCTGGTGCTGTTCCACCAGAACTCCACATTGAACGAATTGGGAATGTTCCCATTCACTCCATTTGTACTCGGCCTTGATGGCCTCAGTGACCTTTTTCCAAAGTTCATCTTGTTCTGAACCACTAAAAAGGAAGTCGTCGACATGTCCTGAGATGATGCCATGAATGCGGTCTCCTCGCTGGAGAACCCAGCAGCAAGGGTCGGACCAGCATCGCTTAAGGCCCAAAGTCTCAAAGAAAGTGCAAATCGAACGATACCACTCCAAAGGAGCGTCAAGTAGACCGTAACAGGCCTTTTGAACTTTGGTGATGCTATTCTCAGGGATACCCATTCCAGCACATATCTCTTTGCAGGGTATGCAAAAGAGCTCACCAGGATAGGGTCGACTTTGAAGAAATGCTCCAGTCACGTCTCCTTTTTTCATATAAAACCCAAAGATGCCGACAAAACCATCTGGAGCTGTCGGGTCTGACGGGTAGTTGTCGGAGATGTTGTTGCTCTGTTCTCATAGAGAGGATCCTGATAGCCCAAGAGCACTGCCCGAGCTTTTGCTTTTCGGGAACCATCATCACGATATTTCCAGGTAAGAACCCATCTCATACGAACTGCTTGACTGTGATGTGGTCGGAGATGGTCTGGCAGAGCTTGAAAGGCTCTGGAAGCCAGGAAATTGTTCACCTCCACTGCTTTGGCACTTCTGAACTCTTCCAGTTCAGTTGGGCTAATCTTCTCATAGATTTCCACTGCTGACCTCTTCTTCAAGTTGCCAGCGATGTAGGCCTGAAGATCTCTCAGAGCTCGCTCACTGCTCGCTTTGGTGTCTGGCATTTCTATCTCGACAGAAACTGCTGCACCTTCTTGACACCAGAATGCGACTGGAGTCGGGCTGGAAGCTTCTACCACTGCTGCGAAGGAGTACCAAGGGGTTCCTGCCACAAAACCAGAGCCAGGTTCAGAACGATGTCTGGATCTGCTACGAGCTCTGGTAGTAGGTTCTCCATCCACTTCTGCTGTAGTAGTTCTTCTAGCTCCTCTGGAGCTGGAACTGGCTTCAGGTCCTTCAGGTCCATCCTCAAAGATGTCAAGGTCCAAGTCCACAGGATGTGGAGGAGTAGGTTCTCTAGAGGTCGGTAGTTCAGCTTCTCGTGCTGATCTCTTGGTCCGACATCGACTGAGGCGCTGCCACTCATGCCTGGGATCTTGTGCTCGAAGCCATTCTGGTAGATCAGGAGTATCCATGGAGACATCTTCAAACTCGTTGCCTCCAAGTTCCTGAGCCACTCTCTGAAAGTCCCAGTCATCATGGTGGTCCATCGTCAGCTCATGAAGCAAGGTCTCTTTTGATGTAGCTGGTCTCAATTGTTCTTGGCAGCACTTCACTAAGCGCCGACCTCGAACACACCACACTGATCCACCTTCTTGTTCTAGGCCATCCGGATGTTGACGGCGCTCCACCGCCAAGACTCTCGCTGGACCAATGAAGCGACCATGTTTGGATGCTGCTGCACCACTAACTTGCTTCCTCCAGATGTAGGCCAAATCACCTGGACGGTATGTCCTCACTGTTTGAGCTCGAGAGTTCTGAGCTCGAGAGATTCGCTGTTTGGCCTCCCAATCTAAGAAGGATTTCTCAGCTACCTGCATTCTTTGTAGGTTTCTCTGCATCTCACCGGTGCCATTCTCCACCAAGAGGTCTGGACATGCACCGGCATCAGGACCAAGAGAGCTGAAGAATCTTCCAAGTTCATCAGGTGCTCGTCCAAGAGCATGCTGCACTGGGGAGTATCCTCTAATGGTCTCCCGATGGTTGAAGGCCCGTGTTGCTTCACTAAGTGCATCACTGGCAGAGATCTCTGGGTCATCTTCAGCAAGCTTGTCCATAAGGTGTTTCACTCCACCAATGGCTTGTTCGCAGATCCCAAGCTTCTTGGACCATGGCGCTACGAAAAGTGCCATCAGGATCTACTCTCAAGGTCTGAGGATGACCGAAATACTGAATCCAGGCATCTCTAAAGGTGCTCAGAAACAAAGGGGAATTGACGTGAGGCTTTGATCCTTCAAGAACCATTCTACCTACACGAAATCTTGAGCCTTCATCAATAAAGAGAATGAATTGAAACTTGTGGCCAGAGTGAGGATGAGTCCAATCCCCAAAATCAGCCGCAACAGTGGACCACTTTGGTGGATGAGGTTCTAATGAAGCCAAATGCCGGGGAATGGCTCTTTGTTTTTCCTTACAAACAGCACATTCAAATTTCCTAGCTTCCTCTAACACCTCTTGAGAAGCACCTCGACGTTGGAGTGCCAGAATCCTGTATTTGGTGGGACTGTGACCAGTTGCAGCATGAAGCAAGTACAGTTGTTTCCGGATTTTCTCCCTATGGGGGACCACATCACCCTGACGATTATCTTGTTGTTCAACCAGGGGTTGATCTTCGGGGTTGTCACCCTCAGCAACCAAACCATCCCTACTTTTGGGGGTTTCAATTCGGGGCTGAAATTGCTTTGACCCATCCCACATCTTTTGATATGATGAGTGGACACAACTGCCACACTGAAGTTTGGCATCATGTTGTTTATGTAGAGAACAGACACAGCAAACACCCTCCCCAAAAGTCTCGTGGATTTGAGGTTTCCCCTGAAGCTCATCCCTAATTGCCCTAGAATCAGAACCTTGGAGAATCGCCTTGCAAACTCGGGTGGCAAAGGTTTTAGTGTACAACTCGGTCTTTCGAGTGAGGGACCCTTCGCACTTCACATGAACCGTACCCTTTTTGCAAACACAAGGAAGCTCCAACCGTTTTTGAAGAAGGGGGTGAGTGGTCATGATTTTCCAGCCCTTGGAAATGGGATCGCCCTTATCAGTAACCAAACCAACCCTACACCCTCGGAGAATGGAAAACAGGGGTTCATACTTTTGGATCAATTTCTGAATGATGGGAAGACGCCATGCTTGACATGATTGCGACCATTCCCAGGCCACATGAGTCCCTCGTTGGACGCAATAGCTAAAAACAATGCAACAACCAACATATTGCTTCAAGGCATCCCTACGCTTAGCCTGAAGCTCTTCACACTGTTGGGGGTTCCTTTGATTAATGTTTTGCATAACTGAATAAGGCCCACAAACCGGAGACAACCAAACCATTTCGGGGTTCTGGCAATCAATGGTCTGAATGATTTTGTGGATCCCTTGATTGGTGCGAAGATCACAATCGTTGAACAAGGAACAGCGTTCAGCCGCAGAAGAGTCTTTTGTCAGTTCCATCATGGTACCGGAAAGGAGGCTGTTTGGTGAACATGCAACTTCAAGGAGCCTAAGCCTTCCATGAGAAACTAAAGCTTCAAACGTTTCGGGTATCAAATTATCAGCAGCCTGTTCCAATTGACGGCTCTTACTTTCGGGTAACTTCTTCAAACAGGAACAGTGCTGGGGGTCAAAAACCCCTGAGCTACTATTGATACTGTTGCTAGGCTCCACACCAAAGCTAAGTTCACTAGGGTCTGCACTCACTGGGGCTGGACCATGTCGAAAGAGCCCAGAGTGGACTCGGACTGCTCCTTGGCCAAGTGCTTCTGGTCTGCCTTCTTGCGGGGCAGATCCTCCTTCAGCACATCCACCTCCTCCTTGAGAGTGCCCATCATAGCCATCAGCTGGTGCAACATCTGGTTGGTCTCCGCCAACTGGGAACTGGTGGCACTCTTGCTGGAAGCGGCTTCGGACTCGTTGGAAGCCGGGGCAGGCTGAACCATCTTCTCCATCTTGTAGCCCTGGCCTTTGTTCACCTTGGTGACGGTATTGGCCATCTTGGCAACTTGATGATCTTCCGCCATTGGTTCTCCCAGCTGTTCCAGCCAAGAAGCCAGACGAGCCAGGCGATAGTCGCATTGCCCTTCCTTGGCAGTACGACGAACCCACTGACAGTACTGAGGATGTTGAAAGGCCAGGTCGTTGTAGGAAAGACTGCTGTGCTCCCCGAAGCCTACCGGATCTTGTCCTTCCGGCTTGGTCATCATCAGGATCTTCTTGAGGGCAGCCTTCTGGAGCTGCGGGATCGTCTCGTTGTAGGTGATCGACATGTTGAGGTGATCCGTCACAAATTGCTGCAACAGGTCTTTCTTCTTGCTGGCCTTGTTCAGCAGAATGGCCATCTTGCTGAACTCGGTCTTGTTGCTCTTTTGGGGACGCACCATGCCACGAGCTTGGTAGATCTCCTCCAGACGGGTTTCGATCATAAGCTTGGTCCAAGAAGCAGGGGCGGTCTCTCCCAGCTTCTGAAGTTCCTCCACCAAATCGGACTTCTTGACATAGGACATGATCCGCCGCTGAGTCTAGGGAAGGTCTCTTCTCGGCTGGGTTCTCAGGCTTGAGTGCTAGCGATTGCTGGCACTGCTCTTGTTGAAACTCTTGGACGCATGAAAGTGGATTGGAAGAAGAAACAGAACTGGAAAGAGGATGAGAAAGAGAAGAATCATACCCAGAAAACTCATTTTGGTGGTTGGACCCCAATTCGCAACCTGGTAAAGAAACATCACTAACACCAACAACGTTGTCACACATCTTACTATCGGAGTTGCTTGCAACTACTGACTTGACCTCCCTTTCGCCGGCAAGCAGAGGCTCAGAGAGGAGTTGTCCCTAGATAACATCTCTAAGGCTACAAATCGGTTGCTTTACATTGAAAGCACCATCATACCAATCTTGAGTCAAGGGCAGTAATTGGTGCCCGGCACTGGAGCGTTCAAGGGGAATGACCTTTTGATCATTCAAAGTTCTAAAGCAAACCAAATCTTCACGAAAGTCAATGATTGCTCCCAGTGCTCTCAATGACTCGATTGAAAACAAAATTGGACCGTCCCCACGGTCCAAGGCATGAACCTTCAGGCTTCCAGCCTTGCCATCCGCAGCCACGCTCAACGAAGCAGTTGATAGGCAGCGGTCTTTGCTGGAATTTCCAAAGCCAAACACTGGACGATCCTCAAGATCTACGGACTGTAGACCTGAGGCACCTCGACATTCTTGATTCTTGTTGAGGACAGCTTCCAAGGCCACGACTGATCCAATGGTGCGTGTCGCACCGCCATCCAGCACTGCCTTCCCTTGAGAGACTACCTCTGGTGTAGAGAGGAAGGCATCATCTTCAGCATGTAGGCAATCAGATGCTGGAGGATCAGGGTCTGCGCCAGCAAAGCAGACAAAGGGAGCTGCTTGACTCTCAGCAGTCGAGGCACTGGCACCAGGTCCGGGCTTTGGACACTGAAAGGTCTTGTGATCTCCACCACAACGAAGGCACCGTGTGTTGCTCTTGTAGTCACGGCTCCTTCCTTCACCAGACGATGTCTTGAAAGAAGTCCTGAAGTACTTTCTCGACATTCGAACTTGATGTTGGCGGTCTCGAGCATCTTTGAGGGTTCTCTTGCTTTTCTCCAAGAGAGCCAAGGCTTCCTGAGCATCTTGCTCAGCTTCATTCATCAAAGCAGCACCTTCTTCATTGAGGTCATCAGTGCTGTGCCACGCCGAGTCCGTCAGGTCATTCGGTATCTCATAGTCATCATCATCAATCCACCAACCAGAGCCATGAGATTGATCCCTGCGACGAATGTCTTCGTCAGACCATTGGTTCCGCAGCTCCTGGGCAATGCGTTGCAACCCATAGTCACCCTTGGTCGCTGCAAGGATCATGTTCCGCTCAGTGTTGGTGAGGTTGGAGTCATGAAGAAGAAACCAACCTTGCACGTAGTCCGGAAGAAGCTCTGGAGCATCCAAACTCCATGACTCATTCTCATTGCCACCATACCAGGAAGAAGACCACCAGGATGAAGGTCCCCAATGGCTGTCATGCCAGCCACCAGACCAAGATTCATGCCCATCTTGGTCAGACTGGTCATCCCCAGGCTCATCACCTTCATTCTCTGGGTCCATGGGATCGCGAGCTTCATGGAAACTCTCTTCTTGACTAGCCGCTGAAGTCCATGGATCTCGTGAAGTAGTAGATGGGCCATAGTTGTGCCATGGGTCTCTGCCAGAGTTGGAGGACCGAGAAGACCAAGTCGGCCCTGTCGATTTCTCATACCTCTGGCTCACCCTGGCCAAAGACTGACGAGCCCTGGAGTAACTTTCAGTCTTCCTTGTGATATACTCATTCATACCTTCTCCTTTGCGACGACGACTCTGTTTGAAGTACTTGCTCAGAAACTCTGCCATCTCAGGTAACTGAGGTAACCCGAGACTAGATCTCAGGTGAGAGAGGAGTTTCACCACTCCTCCGTTGTAGGAGACCCAGTCGGGTCGCTTCCCGACTATGAAGCGCTTTGCCGTGCCTGTGAGCTCCGTCACCAGGCGTGGTGCGCATAGATAGCGCTTTTGCACTGCCACCGCCTGCTCCCATTGGAGCGCACATTCCTCATACTCTTGGAATGAACCCGCATCACCATTCCAAATTGGTACGCCCTCTCGGGATCGCTCGATCCCCTTTGAGCGCTCCGACATCACTGCCCCAAGCGGCAACCAAAGAGCAGCTTGGGCCTATGCCCTGGATCAAAGAACTTGCCTCTCAAAAGGAGGCTCCGCTACCGTGCTTGTCGTAGAGTGCTCAAGCTCAAAAGGGGAACACCAGTATGAGGAACTATGGCTTGGTAGGGGCGAAGCACCTAGCAACTGCCTTTTTCACTACTGGAATTGTGCCACAACAAACTACGGAAGGAACACATGATTGTGAGTTCCTGAGTGCTGTGAAAACCAGCATAACATATATAATATATATAATATATATAATAAATATAACATATATGGGGATTTATAAAGAACCCCGTCCTTTCAATCACATCTTCGAGGGAGATAGGATTTTGAGAGCATGATATAGAGGCATCAAAAATGCAGGGCCGCGCAAGAGGGCGCAAGGGCGAGCGCAAGACACACCATATCACATCATATCACCATATCACAATGAAATTTGGAGGATATTTAGTGAATGTGGCAAAAAACCCCACCCGCGCAAGAGCGGGCAAGGGCGAAGCGCAAGGGGTCCTATCCTACCAAAAAGTAACAGGAATTTTCGACAATCCCCATATAATATATATAACATATATAACATATATAACATATATAATATACATATATATATATATATAACATATATAACATATACAATATATATATATAATATATTTAACATATATAATATATATATAATATATATAACATTTATAACATATATATAATATATAAAATATATATATATTATATATAACATAAAAAATTAAAATATATAAAACGTAAAATATATAAAAAAAATATATTATATATATAATATCTATAATATAGAATATATTTTATATAAATATATAAAATATAATATATAAACGTA
>DF245102.1:0-17787 GCA_000507305.1 Breviolum minutum Mf 1.05b.01 | reverse complement strand
GTTCTAAGTGTATGATTTCGTGCATATATGCATGATTTGGTGAGTGTGAGGTACACAGGAAACTGATGCCGGCGCACCATCATGTTCTAAGTGTATGATTTCGTGCATATATGCATGATTTGGTGAGTGTGAGGTACACAGGAAACTGATGCCGGCGCACCATCATGTTCTAAGTGTATGATTTCGTGCATATATGCATGATTTGGTGAGTGTGAGGTACACAGGAAACTGATGCCGGCGCACCATCATGTTCTAAGTGTATGATTTCGTGCATATATGCATGATTTGGTGAGTGTGAGGTACACTTGAAACTGATGTCTGGCAGTCAGCAAAAATGATTACTAGAACGATGATTAATGTTTGCGATGTATGTGTTGTGTGCCCTGGTTCTAAGTGCTTGTGTTGTTTTTCCAAAACATGGTTTACGGGAATTCCCGATGTTTTCCAAAGTTGGTTCTAAGCGTCAGTCCGTCGATATACAGATAACAGCTGAGGTGGAATGGTAGGAATGCTGGAAAAACTGCCCGGCGTTTTTTTGATGACCCTTCTTTTGAGTGGAGTTGGCCGGATCTTTGGAAGGTTTTTTGTTTTGTCCAAACAGAGACTAGATATGACTAGATGGTGGTTTCTAAGATTTCTTATGTTCACCTGTACCTCGTCCCATGATTCATGATGTGACTTGTGACAATATTCTTCATCCTCAGGGAAGAAACATCATCCATAGGATCCATGTATGGTATATTTACCTACATTTCCCACAAAAATCAACCAAATCTAGGTAAATTGCATGTTTCCTATGCACACCTTCTCAGGATCGGATCACCACAGCTGCAGCCCACTTGTGACCCAGCGATGATTCGGATGTGGAGTGTTCAAATGGGCTCCGGGTTTGGGGGTAACCAAGTAAATGGGGAGTACAGGATGCATACTTAACTTATAGTACTCGTATGTAGTTGAAACATGTTCAACCCCACCTAACTGCCTTAGTGAAACATTTAACATGGAAACCTGAAAATGATGATTTCGTCCGAATATCCTTTGCCAAGGGTATTAGGTATGGGGTCTTTTCAGGTTCCATTTGTTAGCTTTCGGGAGTGTAACATCTAGATGAAACACATTTTGGATCGAACAATGACGGACAATCCAAAATCGAAATATCTAAAATCACCTTCGGATATTCCATTTGAAACACCTTAATGTACTGTACTCCATTTGGATATATCAATGACGGATGGAACAAAGTTAACGTGACGTCAAAAGACAGAAAATCCCAAAAGCTGGTTGAGTAAGCCATCCCATGGCATTTGTACCTGGACTTGAAAGCTTATCCTTTTGGCGATAAACATTGTAAGGGAGATCATGAATGGTTTAGAAAGATTAAAGGCATCTACCTTTCCACATTCAGAATTTCTTTGCCTTTCATGTTGGGCAAAGAATACCATGTATTGGGAATATGTTTTTGGTGTCATATTTTGCTATGTGGCTTTTGCGTTGGTAGTTCATGTACCTGATTTTTGGGGTCTAAAACAAGCTTCTCACTGTCACTAGGTACCAGGTATTTGCTTGTTAATGAAACTCTTGTCATTTCAAAAGATGCTTTCTACCATTTCCCATTTACACTCCACAAGGGTCCGTTGGATCCACAAAAAGGATCAACATCTTTTTTTCAACTTCTACATTTGAATCCCCAAAGAAATGTGAGGGATTTCACAACTTCTTTTGGGTGGAAAGGACCTCGGACCTCCAAAACGGGGGGCGGGTTTCACCGAGGTGGTGGCGAACACATGACCTGGAAGATTCGCATTTGAATCTTCATGAGGTGCGAAAAAAGGAGGGGGGGGGGGAAATTGGTGGGAAAATCAAAACCATTTGACTTTTTTGAGCATATTATTTCTTCATGGGCTGGTTCAACCACCAACCAGAACATCATGGAAAAATCTAAGATCTAAGATCTGGTTTAAAACCTTTAGTTTTCGTTGGATCCGATGACAACAAAACACAAAATAATAGATAATGGGGTTTGTTGCACAAATGGCAAATTCAAATGAGGGCAAGATGTTGCACCTATGTAGAGGGTGGATGTTCCAGTCTTCAGAGTTTGTTTACGGACGGATGGTATGGGGATGATTATGATTCCGGTTGGAGTGCCCTACAATTTCCCAAATCAATGTGTATATATATATACATATATTATAGTAATGTGGTTTTCAATGTTTGTTTGTTCTCATCCGGGCCCTGGCGAAGTAGATTATGTTTTTGACTGGTGTGGAAGATGTTGGATTGCAGCAGTCTTGGAAGAGGAGATTGGGAGTGTTGAAAAACGTCATTGCTACTACTTGTGATGTCTCAAATGATTCACAATATAGTACGTGAAACTTGTTGTCCACCACAGACCACCGACACTACCAGCACCATCCTCATCATCCTCCCCATCATCCTCCTCCTCATCATCCTCATCATCCTCATCATCCTCATCATCGTCATCATCATTATCATCATCATCATCATCATCATCATCATCGTCATCGTCATCGTCATCGTCATCGTCATCATCATCATCATCATCATCATCATCATCATCATCATCATCATCATCGTCATCGTCATCGTCATCGTCATCATCATCATCATCATCATCATCATCATCATCATCATCATCATCATCATCATCATCATCCTCGTCGTCGTCGTCGTCGTCATCATCTCATCATCCTTCATCCTCATCATCCGTATTATATTCCTCATTATATTCCTCATTATAATCTTTATCGTCCTCATCGTCAACTTAATTCTCCACATACTCAGAGTCCTTATCCTCATTATTCTCATCATCCCCATAAGCAGTAGCAGCCGTATTACAAAAAGAAAGCGGGGGTCCAGCTTCCTGCTTCCTTGTCCCATAGGTTGATGAGACCTTGCAATGGGCCCTCTATGCGGAGGCCATTGTGGATCATGGGATTTCAAATTCCTCAGCCTATCTATGATATCCCAGATCTTCCTCGTGCTGGTTTTACCAGCACTCTACGAACATGAACTTTGAGTAAAGTATGTCCTTTGTCCTAACGTGCTGGTTTCCTATGTCCTTTGGAAGGGCTGGGTATTACGAAGAAGATATGACATTACTTTGTTGGGACCTTATTTTGTTCCAACCCACCAACAGTTTTCTTTAATGTTGAAAAGTCATTTAGAAATGAAGCAGTTTTTGTCATGCTGATTTTTGGGCAAGAAAAACTTAAACATTTGAAACATCGCTAGAAAGGATGGTTCAACGATTAACTGAATACCAGAATCAGGTACCAAGTTCAATCATGTTTATATAACTGTTCCCTTCCACTTCGGCCAAACCATGATTCACTTAATTACCCAGTCAAAATAGATGTTGGAATTGAGCATCCTAATTTCGGTGGTTAAATAATGTGGTTGTGGTTGTTGTGGTTGTGGTTGTGGTTGTGGTTGTGGTTGTGGTTGTGGTTGTGGTTGTGGTTGTGGTTGTTGTTGTTGTTGTTGTTGTTGTCGTTGTTGTTGTCGTTGTCGTTGTCGTTGTCGTTGTTGCCTTTTAGCGATTCCAACATTTAAAACTCACAGCGCGGGGATAACAAACATCGCAGCATTTTTGGTTCAACAATGGCAGCTATGGCGTGGCGATTGATTTTGGCAGTTTGCTTGGTCCGGAGCTAAGGAGATTTTGCAGGCTTACTGCCTCAGCAGTTTCGTAGGATTTGAAGTGATCTACTTCCCAATACTCAGTGGCAAGTCAAGTGGCGATAGGGATCTTTAAGCCTATAGATCTGAATTGATCATCAATGATGACTGGAATACTGGAACATGGATATATATATATATATATCATATATCTACCACTATAACCTTATATGATAATAATGGATATTGTCCGTATCATTGGAGTGAAAAAACAAATGGCATGTCATTTGGGTTTCTGAATCGGAAGATTTGAAGCCAAGTTCTGTCAGAGAGATCTTGGCGCCAACAAAAAAAATGGAGATTTTGACTGAGCAAGACTTTCTTTTAGAGGTGTATGAGGTTGCTTATCGAATCATTTGTCCGGGTTGATCATCCTTCGTTGCCTTCTTTCGTTTTTTTTTCAAAGTGGCTGTGTCACAAAAAGCACTCGTGAAAAGCTTGGGATCTCCCATCCAGAAGATAAGATTAGGCATGGTTAGGCTATTCTTGATGATTTTTGGCTACATAGAAACAACCATTCAATTGGTCAAGCTGAAATCACTGTTGCTTGAATTACAGTATTGTTCTTCTTTTGGTTACTTTTGGATATTTTTTTGGGAGGGTTCGTCATTTCCGAGCAAACTACAAAGGAGGATTACCGTAGTTTCACGGCGGTTTCTACAAGGCGTGCTTCGCGTGGACTGTTTGGTCCATCTCACATCACGCTTGGCTGTGATGAATAAAGGAAAAAACACGTATAGACGTTTTAGATTATATTAGTAAAACCCTTCATATTAAAACTCCCAAGTCTAACTTTACTTTAAACAGTTTCTTTCTTTGTTTCACTAAATCACCAAATAAATATAAATCATCAAAAGAGTAGTCGTAGTGTAGTGGTACAGTAGATCTCCAGGGGCAATTCAAAAGAAAGAAACATTGACATATGTTTGACAAAATAGACTATCAATCAAATATATTAATATATAAAGTATAGATCTAAATCATCAGAAAGGTCACATGGAAGTTCCTGATTTTCAGGGATGTTCCAAGGTAAAGCCCCCTTAAGGTGCCATCCCCTTCACTGACCGCCATCCCCGAGGCCCGGAGTTGGGCCCAAGAGGATGGCACCTGCGATGCTAGCACCGGAAAGTGCAGTTCCGGCCCTGGAGAGCCGCATGGTGGCGCCTTGATTGTTTCTTGGTCCATCCTTTTAAAGACACCCAAAAAATATAACATCTGGTGGGTTTCATGGGAAATTGAACATTTTGAGAGCTTGGAAATGTTCGAAAGAGCACTTGGAGTTTTTGTATATATATATATATAAGGTGCGTTTTTTTCTGGGAAGGGAAATGGTGATTGATGTGAATGGTTTTGGTGGCAATTTTTCTTTGGGACTCCACTTTCTGAGTGTTGGTGAATGTGTTGAATTTTGCAATAAAAAGAATGGAATCTGAACTCCAAATTTGAGTTATTGTTGGGGAGATTGGTAAGCTGGCTCCGGATGACTCAAGTTCAATAGATAGATAGATAGATAGATAGATAGATAGATAGGATGCAGCATCAGCTCAGCAGAGAGCAGTTCCGTTCTTTTAACTTTTGCTTTGACGAGGCAGTTGTTGTTTTTTTTAGGCAAAGAACGGACGCAGTCATGGACTATAAGATAGAACAGGAATATACGAACTTTGAGAATTTCAGATAGAGATTCAGCGTTGGCAGATATCACTTTAATTACAATTACAGTGTTCAATTACACTTACACTTGGAAACTACCGGTGTTTTTCACTTGTGTCAGAATCCTGCACCAGTTGATATTTTAAACCCGTACTACGACGTTTTTACTCACAATTTTGTTCTTCAAGAGTCAAAAACTGACAGTTCCAGCCTAAACATTGATGGTTTGAAGTGTACTTTTCCTTTTGGGATGCCATTTTTTCAGGTGCGAACTGTTCGTCAGGGTGACTGAAGCGCAGGTCCATACGGTTTTAATGGCCATGGTTAGTGTTGCTGTTTTAATAGTCGCAGTCTGGGACAATACACACATGCAATGCGACTATCAAGTATGTACAATGTACAAAGAATAGATTGGAATAGCTGGCATGTGTGCAAGACAAATTTGTTTGATTCGGAATGTAGAGGTTTGATGAGGTTTGAACAAGTAGCCTCATTATAGAGACATTACAAGGACTGCGCTTCATGCCCCAGCCCTCCCTCTCCAAGGATTTGATCCTGAGCGAGGATGCTGCGACACTGGGCAATAGAATTTAGCTGGACTGTGTGCGAATTTGACAAAAAAGGGATGAAAAGTACTTGCAAATGCTGAAGTAGGTGCTACCCTCCCTGAAACTGACATTCCCCCCCTGAAACTAGGCCTTTTGCCCCATCAAGGAAAGGATTATCTCCCAACTATCATTTTTCAGGGGTCTTGTTAATTGTTAGTTTCAGGAAGGGTATATAGTTTCAAAGATTCAATCTGTTTTTTGGTGGAATTCTTTTACGCCTCGGGGCAGCTTGTGGTTGAGATAGGTTCAAGGGAGATTTTATGAAGGCCCTGACCAAAAAGTAACGATGACTGCTAGTTAACATGCTGGGAAAACAAGTATATAGCTCACTCTGATGGAATTTTTATTGTTCCAAAAGCAAAAAGGGAAGAAGCCGCCCCTGCAAACGTCATGGATCACCAACAACTGTAGAAATCAAAAACGATTGCGGACTTTATACCTTTTCACTTTGCAACAATCAGGGCTGTTCAACGTACCGCCCTAACATACCCCCTTTAACAAAGTATGGGTTAAATAAGGCCTTAGTAAGAGAAAATGGTGAATAGCTTCATAACCCACTATTAAGGCCTTATTTTCTGGTTGGGGCTACATAGACCGCCCCCGGCATGGGGGTTACGTTGAAACAGCCATGCAAGAATCTGAGGAAGAAGATGGTGGGCACAGCTGGTGCAAAATTAGAATTGTCTCAGCGCCAGGCCGACAAATATGAGGGCCTCATTCTAAGTTCTTTAGGAATGTTTAAGAACCAGGTGATTCAAAGTGACCTTTTCATCCCCTAGTTGGAGGTCACTTAACCCCTTAAAAGGGTCACTTAACCATCCCAAAAAGGTCACTTTGAATCACCTGGAAGGAAATGTTTCACTCCCAGATTTGGGAGTTGGTGAAATAGTTTATCCACGTATGAGGGCGATGAATAAAACCTTGGTTTTTCTGAATTTTCACGCCGCCGGAAAGGCTTTTCGTGTATATGACCGTGATTCTTACTTGTATATATATATATATATCTGTATCTTTATAAGGGCAGGCGCAACCATGGACAACTCATGTAGCAACAAAATGACCTGCGTAGTAAATGTTTAACAATCATTCCTCAAGTGACCTTGTGTAAGGAGGTTTTGTCAGACGATGACCTTGGCATATCAACGGTTGGTGCGGACCAATGCGTGCCATTGTCTCAACTGGCAATTGTTAATCTCTAAAAAGGGGATGCTTTTTAGATTTTTTCAACCCAACGACAGGGACCATATTTAGAGCTTATTAATACAACAGTCAGTTCTGTATCAAAAATAGTGCTACACCAAACAAACACCAATGGCCCAATGGTTCTTTTTGGGGTACTACCATTTTGGATAACTCCATATACCTAGATGAGTAGGACTTCTATTCACAAGCCATGGGCTGGCAGTGACATTGAACCCTAGGAACGGACTAAGAACTCAACAAAACATTGGAAAAAAGTCTCAGTGCGGACCTTAAAATCGGTGACCTTAAGATCCAGTACCTCTTTTCTTTTAATGTCCACCAGATACCAGCCATTTTTGTTGGTCGATTTTTTGTTAAATTTCGGCGTCCACACTGAGTCCATGACAGGCCTGCGATGTCTCACTGCTCATCAATGGTGGTCACTGGGTTGAATTGAGTTTTAGTCAAATGCTTTAAGTCAAAAGGAGTCTTGATGGGTGGTGAATTATCCAAAAATATGTTGCTTGACTTTTACAAAGACATCACTTACAGCACATTACATACAGCATTGCATATATATCTAGATTGTAATACATTATATATCCTAGCCATTATATATGTTTATGTAAGATGTATGTGAAACAAAAACGACCACAATATGTGTGGCATTTAGATTCTCACTGTTCGAAGTGTTTTGCTAGACTTGTTGTGTGGGATTCACGGATTCACATGCCTCTCAAATGTTCTTTTGAGACTGTATTTGTATAGTTATTCGTTCCTCTTTTGGTTGGATATCCCTCAACAAAAGATAATGTGTTCTTATTCTTATTCGTTTGGGATCCCAAAGGATTAAAAGCATGCTCAATAAGCAAAACAAAAACATAGCTTAAACCTCCGGTGCTTCGTAATTGCAACTAGATCAACCCTTAAATCATTCGAATTGGAAGCATTTCTCCTACAGTACACTATACTAGTTGGTTCAACCACCTCGCACGAAAAACCTCCCTCTGAGGTTTTTCACCCTTGAAAGGCTTTATGAAGAAAGCCGACTATGAGTCAGTGGCCCCTCAACTTGGAAGAAACGTGTTTTCTTCTTAAACAAAGGATGTTTGCTGTGTTCAGAAACTTGTGCAACTGCAAGAAGTTTTTGTATGTTTTTGTTGAGCTTTCGATGGGGCAAGATGTTAATGTTTCCTTTGGTATATGTAGAAGGGTTTCAATCCGCATCTAGATTGATACTTTTATCTAAAGTGGATGAGATCAACTGCTTTTTGCCAGTCTAGGGGTATACATGTTTACACATATCTACACTATAATGTACACATGCATATCGTATCTCTTTACTTTTGCACAGGTATTTTGTACAGTACCTAATATACATACATACACCAATCTTTTTTGACATGTATATCAGCATACATCGTATTCGTGTGTATTGATCTATATTTACCCATGAAGTAAGGTTAACATATGTGGGTGTGTGGTTCTATACCCCGGGAAATGAGCATTCCGTTTGAACAGAAGAAAGACATAGAAAGACCATGTCAATCCACTTCCCATGTTTTGTGACTTGCAATTCCTGAAGGCATGCCTTCGCAACAGAAGCACAGATTTCTACCAGCTTTGTGTTGATGGACCGCATGGCGCGTAAAAAAGAACGAAACAACGTGAGTAATTTGTTTGATTCTGTTTGTGCGTGTAAAGCCTTTTTTGACAGGGTAGTACCCACGATTCAAGGTGTTGGTGATGTTTACCAGACGTATATAATATACTACGAATCATATCTCTATATGTATATATACTATGTAAATTGTACATCATATATATATATATACATGTCAATGTATGTGTGTATACCTCTTTATTTAATTATACGTATTTCAGAGACCATATGTAAGTCATAGAAAAAAATATGTATATATACATATTACATGGTTTTTGTTTTCTGATACATCAAATATTTCCACACAGACCCAACGAAAAATTGAAGTCGTTCACACTGAGGTTTCCAACATGCGTTTGGCATCAGGTCATTTATTTGGACTGCACCTTGGATGAACTTGAGAAGTGAGTAATGAAAAACAACGGGACGATTGGTAGCACAATGCGTATTATATGTTCCAGGTTCCGGGTCCCCCCCCAACCCCCTGCCATGGTCATGGTCAAAGCCCATCAAACCCCCCTCCCGCCTGTGGAATGGGTGGGCCCTGTGGGAAGGGGTGAGGGTCATCCGACCTCCAACCAACAGCAATGCGGCAGGATACAATGAAATGTGTTGATATCAGGCAAGATAAGATTGGAGCACGTAAGCTTAAAAAGGTTTTAAGATAATGTAAGGGAAAGTGAGACAGGTGTAAGACAAAGATAGATATCAGATGAGTTACGGAGGCTGTAAACCTTGACCGGAAGGCAACGTCAAAGAAGTTTCAGAAGGGACTACTTCAGGATGTCGAAGCCGAAGCATTGCAAACGCTTCGGTTCTAGAAGGGTTGCATGAATCCTGCAAATAACACGTTTTTGGCAGGTTGGTTGCAGAAATCTAATGAATCCGCGCCAGCCTGCAAAGACACTGCAAATACAACATTTCCGTGCCGGAACGCGACCAAACGCAGGTTTTGGGACCATACCATGGGGGGGGGGGTGGTAGCGAACCGGGAACGGGATCATATATAAGGGCTAAACCGGGAGACCTTTTCAGACCCAGATTGCGAATGATTGTTGGTAACTGACAGGTGGTGTTATTTTTTTGTTCGGCTTCACTCAGAGGTCGGGAATGTAACAACAAGTTGGTTTCAGGCCTCCTGAATCAAGTCGGCTTTATTTAGTTTTTCATAGTGATCAATATCAAGTATGAAACATAGTCTTTGAGTTGTTTAAGCCTATGTTGCTGCTCCTTTTACCAAGGTAGAAAACCTGTTTGGAATAGCTGTTTTCATGTTCGAACCATCTGGACAAGAGAAGTTGAATGGTCAAACATCAAAACATGGAAGCATGTCGAAATTCCAGTGCTGTGAACAAGGCGTTTGTTTCCTCTCAAGTAATAAAGAAATGAGGAGACAAGCTGGATATTTAAAAGAGGGAGGCAATGGACAGTGAAATGTCCATGGATCTCGGATCAAAATTTGGTTGCAGAACAAGACCACAGACTTGGTCATATTATGGTAACTTTGAAGTTATTATTTGACTTGAATCTCAATAGTCCATTGTTTGGGTAGGCAATGTCATGCAATCACGAGAAATTAAGGGTATTCCACCCCAATTGAAGGCATGATGTTGGAATGTAAAGCCTTGATAAGGCCATATTTTTTGGTGTATGTGTGTTTTACTGTATGTATGACTCATGGCAAGTCACAAAGTCACTTAAGACACATTTCAGATGGAATCAGAAATCCTTGTCTTCATGGCTTCTTAAGTGTGTGGCATTGGTAAAACAAGGACAGTCGAATGCTATTCTTAACCAGCTCTGAACTGTCAAGGCCTGTGGTTTTGGACGTCAGTGATGAGTCCCTGTCACTGGGTCCATTGGGGCGGGTCCAGCCTTTACCGGGATTGTCTCAAAATTCGAGGACCTTCCAGATCCCTCAATTAGCAGGAAAGTTTCATTGGATTTAGAGGGTTCGTAAAATTTGAGAGAAAGAAACATCCATTGGAATTTGGTGTTTTTTTAGTTTTTTTTTTAGTGGAATTCACATCTTAACCCAAGAATCGACAAATCAAACTTCGTGAATGATTGAGCCATTGGCTCCAAAGATGTGTTTTAGAACCTGTATGCTGTTCAATGTTTCTTATTTCACACCCAAAATTGGGGATGGAACGGGATTTTTGACCCAAGACTGTTCAAGTTGGTTGAAACTCGTGAAGTTTTTGAGAATTTTAATGTGGTGGTGATTGTTGAATTTCTAGCTGGTGCATGGAAGGCACCTAATTAGCTGGGCGTATCTAAAATCCCTTCACAATAGGGAGCTAAGGAGCTACCCCCGGGTTTTGATTAGAAAAAAATCCCCGAAACCTCCGCCTGCGATGTTGACTCGAAGACCCGTAGCCCGTTGTCAATTTCGTGGGATCTTCATGAAAGCTGATGCAACAATTTGCCGGATTTCTGGAGCAATTCTTATATAAGTGTGAGTTAGGTGTGGTCCCTTGCCAGGATTCCAGTGGCAAATGCAGGTTTAGGTTGGGATCCCCCATAAAATTATAAGAATCTTGGTGGTGATTGTTATTGGGAGAGGGCCACATCCAAACTGCAAGACTTTTTTGGAAGGTTGATTGATGATGGAGGGTTCTGATCCGTTGGATCATAGAGTTTGGGTTGATCCAAGTTGGGTGGATACTGAAAGTTCAACCCTTTTAGACGAAAGGCACCAAAAGCAAGTAAATCAAACCAACCAAACTATCCAACCACATCGGCCCTGAATGCTTCCCATTTCCTCCGGTGAACTCTGAGGAAGGGAAAGACAGTACTACTGACATACCAAGGAACCAATCTGGCAGCATCTCGGGATAGAAAGTGGAAGATGGGTAGAGGATGGTAGAAGGTTGGTGGTTTCAAAGATTTTTGAATTTGTTGCATCAAAACTTGGGGGAAATGATCCAATTTGACAAATATAAATATATATCTATAATATGTTAACAGGTGGAGAAAACCCGATGACCTAGGAAGGCATGATGTAAACCCTTGAAAGAATGCAAAACCTGGCGAAGGTGTTCCTCTGGCATCCTTGCTTTAAATGACATCTTCTGGTAAATCACGGGGGTTTTGTGCAACCCCGGGAAGTGGATTTGATCTTGGTGTTTCATCCCAATCATGACGAGATCATTGTGACAAGCAAAATATACAGGTCAGGAGTCTTTTGACGATACATAACTATTCCGTTTTTGTTTGGAACAATTCTTGTCCATGTGCAGGATAAGAAGGCTGTGAATGTCTTTGCAGGTCGTGTTACAGAAGGTTTAATCCCGAATCAAGATGGGAGTTGATTCGGTAAGTGGGGACCCTCAGATGTTTCGGAAAACATGTACTAAACCCACCAAAGATGCAAATTGCGTCTCAGAATTCAGGGTTTAAATAAAAATGATGATGACTATAATAAATAGTAATAACGTAATGACGATGATAAGTAACAGTGACTGACTCAGCCAATGGCTAACCTTTAAACTTTTGGGGATCACATATTTAGTTCGGCCAAATTACACCGACCTCACACGACCTCACCCCCAAAAGGTAGTTGAGTAAGAGCAATTTTCTTATTTCAGGAAAATCCAGGTGAAACATTATAATTTTGGCCAGATTTAGTAGGGCAAAATCTTGTAGTTGTTTGTATTTTGTTTGTGGTCCTTGGGTTGAGTAAGATGATATAGCCATTATTAGTTTCCTGGTTTGATGAGCCTTTCAGATGATCATGGTGAAGATCGGGGGATGGCTTCCCATTGGTGATAGCCGCCATGGCCTTCCGGAAGTGAGAAATAGTGTGGTTTCGGGCAGTTTATCACAGCCAGGTTGGTTGTATGATCCTGCAGACATATCTGATTTGTTGATAGAGTTTCAGTAATTGACATCTCCAAATCCAAATGATCAGTGTCCCTCATACCTGGGGGCTAAAAACATCCAATTTGGCAGACTGGAGGCTTAACCACCTAGTAGAAAGACTCACCACCTGACCTGGATTTGTTTTGCGGTGATTTTCTACTGCTTTCTACCATGGTAAGCTACCCACTGTGGAAGGATATATGTATATAATACATTTGATGGGCAAAACTGCACCCAAGCATCAACACTCCAAAACCACCAACTGGGTGTGTATTTTGTTGTGATGTAAGACTTTTTTGTTGCATGGTATATTGAAATGATGATAGGAACCTCTAGTCTAGAGTAAGTCAAGGTGGTTAATAACCCCCTTGAATTACTTAGGGCCTTGTTTCTATCTAGGAGGGTCGGTTATGGTTTGTTCCTATAGAATTTCCCTCATATCTTCATCCCCGAAAACTGAGATGACAATGGAAAAAACAAGCATTTGAAGATGTATCTCCTATTGAGAATTCGGTTGATTCTCCATTTCCATGTTAGTTTTCTAGGGGGATGTTGTTTTTCCAACCGAATCCCCCCAGGTCATGGAGGTGGAAGAAATTTACAAGCCAGACAAGGTGAAGGAAGCAAAGGCCATTGGTTGGAACTCCAGGGTCCCCGCTTGCGTCCCACGGTGAAATGTTCATCACCCTTAAGGCCTTCAAATGATGAAATTATCCAGCTGTTTTTTTTTGGTGGATAGTTTTAAAGGGTGAGTCCAAATGATAAAAACCTTGGATTACCGGTCTGTGGTGGTTTCGGCGATTTGTTGTGTGTTTTTAAATCCTGATCCTCGGGGAAATGATCCAACTGTGGACGACTCGGCCAACCACTTAGTGGTGTTTTTTTCGTTTACTACTGGGACAACGTGGAGCAAGGCTGAACAGAAAATTTGTTGGTACACATATCTATGGAGTTGATATATGTTGATATCATATAGTAGATATCAGTTTGATCATTTTGGAATTCATCAGTTGTTTGCTTAGCCATTTGGATAGTCCGATTCGGATCCATCAGCAATGGGGATTCTGTTTAAGAAAATCGAATTCTTTCAAATCTTATTTTTATACAATCAAATAAACATCAAAAGAACATGTTTTGCTTGGAAGAGTATCTTTTGCCAACTTTTGGCAGGTGTGTGTTTTGTTACAAATTTTCGTGCGATGGATCGACTGAAGTGAGATGATTTTACATGTTCGGCCTGCTTTTCCCTCCATGATGGAAATTCTATACTCAAACAACTCTGGTGCTACTGTTGATGGAAGAAATCCTGCACCACCTGTGATGTATAAAACCTTGAAAATAATGGGATTAAAGTACCTATGAACTGGTGCAGGATTTTTTCCATCAACAGTATTCTGTTCGTTGAAGGGAGTTAGTAGGCACAAAATGGCCAGTCCGGGCCAGTCCGAAAGTTGAGTATGCGATAGTTTCGGGTGATTCATCAAGCAATGGGAGGCAGGTGCTGGCAGGTTACTTCAGGTGTGGTGCCATCATAGAAAACCAACAGAGCTGCCTGCAAATCATGCGCAAAAAAAAACGCTTTGCCTGGGTTACCATGGTTTTTTCTATCCCAAAAGTGATTTTTCGTTGGGTATACAACTTCTATACTAGTTGTGTCACGCCCGGTTTTCCTCGTTATTTTTAGAGTTTTTTTCAACCTATAAGTCGTTTTTCGGGGCTACCACTATTTGGGCTAAGCCCTTAAGAGTGACTGGACCCACCAGGCCAGCTATGGCACCACCTCCACGGAACATCCTTCGGTCGCGGAACTCTTCGCGGATCTGGGAAAGTTTTACATGGGAGGTGCGCTCCGGAAGGGAAATGACTTCGAAAATCCATGGTTTTAGGGCGATATTTGTTGTGTGTGTTTGTGTAATGAATATCTAGATCTTGTAGGATTCATACTGTAAATATACAAATTGTATAATATCAACAACAACATACATACGGCTGAAGATTCAGTTGGTGACCTAGAAAGATCATGTTTCAAACACCCCACAATACAAAAAGCAACACATCCGTTTTCTGGGTGCTTTTCGAAGTTCTGAACCCTTTATAGCCGTTCGCCGTCACTGAAACAGCCAACAGCCTGAGGTATATTGCATGGATTAACCAAAGGCTTTGATGCAGTTTGGGGGCCAGGCTTCAATACTCCAGCACAGGTGTGGATGGGATGTACATCTTCGGTGGAAGGAGCCGAGAGTTTCAGTATATATCATTGAAGTTGCATGCGTACATCTATCTAATTTCTGTTGGATCATGAGGGTAGATGAATCTGGCGATGCAATCGGGATGTTGCAGATGTGGTCTCTACAGGAAGCTCATACGCATAGTTACACTATAAGGGTATGGGTTGCTGCTCGCAGAATAAAGCTTGCATGCAAATGATATAGATTTGTAGTGGTCGTGTTGACCTTGCAGCTGATCACAAAAAGCGTTGGTTGAGAATCCAAAAGTTTCGGAGGAACATGCTGGTTACTTTGTTTACTGTTTCACCTATTCGGTGCTTCTCCTTCATATTTCTTCCTGACACAGACACATGTTGCCGAACTTTCCACGGCACACGTGTAAATGACACCTTAACACTGCAACACTTATGGCAGTTTTCTCATCTTCAAAACATCATCCTTGTTTTGTTTTTCCGAAAAGCAAGGAACTCCAGAAAAACGCCTTTCATCCATCCCCATTCTCATTTCTTCCATCATGCTCTCCTTTCAGGTGAGGGCATCTCTTCCTGCAGGCAAGCAGGTTGTGGCCTTTCAGAATCGAAATCCTGTACACAAGGCGCACTTCGAACTCCTAGTGCCCTGCCCGGACACGTAGCTGAAGGTTGATTTGAAGGAAGACATGGAAGGTACTTATCACTTATCACCCTGCAAGGGCTGTGGAGTGTTACAACAGTGCCGCTGTTTTGGTCTGTTGTTTTGTTCTTGGTGAGTGAATAGCCTTCCTTTTTTGTTTGGGACATCCTGGAAGATTCAGGTAGATTCAGGACAGGAAACCATGAGGTTCTTGTAAAGGAATCATGCCCCGTTTAGATCATGGGATTTTCAGGGATTCCACCCTCAACACTGGGATGTATCCTTTTTGCGAAATGTACCTGTGATGAAAATTGGCAACCCAACAGGCAATAGACAACTCCGATTCTGGGAATTCAGAGGGTGATGAACCGCTGTATGATATTGCATGTTTTACTCACCCCATGATTTCCCCCCTGCGGGTTTGAATCAAAAAACAATCTGCAAAATATGGTTCAGATTTCAGTCAACATCAGTGAGATTGAAAATAAACTTGGATTCAATGGGATTTCATACAACTATCAATATCTATCAATAGTTCGTTCTCCGGTCCCGTTCCGGTCCGGTCAAGTTGCCAAATAAACGGTCCCTTTGGGATCGACTGACTCTTCGCCGAGGTAACGGCCAATGCTGATGTAAAGAACAGCATCATTTTGGTACACCCAACCTGCGGACCTACACAACCTGGAGATATCGATGGACCTACACGACACTTAGCCACCGGTACAAGTAGTTGCTGCTTTTCCAACCCTGCGGTAGTTGGTTGGGTGGCTGATTTTGGTGTTGTTTTGGTGAATTTGAGGCGAACAAACACCTGATTTTTCAGGTTGTTGGGTTTTTATTTTGAAGTGTTATGGTAATTTTATGTAATTTTGGAGATTTTTTTGAGTTCAGCATTCTGAGGTCAGAGACATTCTAAGAAGTTGTTTGTTTTACAACTCCAAAGTTGTTGAAGCATTTCTCCAACATCACTCACTGGTGGTAAAGCCCCTGATTTGAATCCGAATGATCAGATCCATCTATGAACGTGTCTTTTCTTGGCACCTGAGTCAGGTCACCTAGGTCCGGCCGAAAAAACCAGTGCCACCAATGAAAACTGCATTTTTGAAAATACATGAAACTACCCGGTTCCTATCCCTTCCCAATAGGACTTTTAACATGCCATTCAGCCGAATTCCTATTGAATAACCAGAAGTAGAGTCATTGACCTTATGCGTTTTGAACAGTTTTGAAACCCGCCGAGGAATCAAAACCTATGAAGTCCTGCAACAGGAGCCAGAATACAAGAACCTTGGTGCTCGAAGATCAGCTGTGGTCAGTTTCCACTTATGTAAGATGACATAAGTTCCAGGCCCTGGTGGTTTCGAAAAGACGACAAACAAGTAATTGAAGGGATTCGGATAAAGAGAGATGTCCACTTAGTTTTAGGTTATCAGGATGTTTTATGCATGTTGAATTATTTTAGTTTGCTCTGATATGGTTTGAAGATCAAATGACTGTCATTCCGAGATACTTGGGGATATCGTTTTTTGTTGGCTGCTAGGAGGTTCAAGATAGCCCTTTTTCCAGAGGAAGACCATCCCCCACATAGCTGAACTGCTCACAGTGGTGCAGATGGTGAACCTGCGTTCCAGGCCAAACCGCTTCGTCACTGTTGATGTGTCAGAAATTTCCTGGGTGACCAAATCCGTTGAGCTATATACCGTTAACTCGCAATAAGAATGGCCAAACAACTCCATGTCAACTGGTGCAACCACTGGATTTCTGAACTATCAAGAAGTATCATTGTTGCATCTCAAAGTTCATTTGCAATGCTTGATGATTTAGACAGGTTCCAAGGCCAAAATAGAAGGTTTTTTTTCACCTTGAACACGTTTTTTTTTCCCACACTGAGGAAGTGGGCTGGAGAGAATTTCCGTTGGTCCTACTTGCCTTATTCCATGAAGATGGCAGGTCCAAGGGAAGCCATTCAACACATGCGCCTGGGACTTTGAATTCAAAATGGGAAGAGGTGAATGTGAAATCAATTGGATCTACTCTCAACTCGGGATTCCAGTGGCAAATGAAGGTGTAAAGGGATTCCCAGATTTCCCAGATTTCCTACGGAAACCGTAATAATTCTGGTGGTGACGTGGGGGGTATGGAATGGATCCAAGAAATCATTTTGAAGCAACCAGCTTAAGTTGCAGAAGATCCTTAAAACATGTTTCTTTTCTTGCATATTTTGGCACATCCTTCAGATGCAACAAACTTGGAAGTTGATATATATACAAGATGGGGC
>DF245101.1:3104-21119 GCA_000507305.1 Breviolum minutum Mf 1.05b.01 | reverse complement strand
GGGTCACTTGCGACCCTACCCAACGAGGTAGGTAGGGTCACAAGCGACCAAAAGGTAGGTAGGGTCACAAGCGACCACCTTACCGCTCTCAACTACCATTTCTCATACCGTCCCTAATGCCTAATCCCCTTGAGCTTCCACACGGGGTTTTCCCTCGCACCATGGTGAAACGGCACTATGAATCGCCGTGTGTCTTCTCCCACACGTCTGATCACGTCTGTGGGTCACTATTCGTGTCTCGGTGTCTCGACTTTTTCTTGAAACTTCAAGTAGTTTCCAGGAGGAAGTTGCCCAAATGGTCCAGTTCCCCCAAGAAACGTAATGGATAAAGAATTTAGATGGCCGTAATGCCCTGCCAAAGGCACACAAACACAGATTTTTTTAAACGTTCTTCACCGACCCAAAAAGAGACAACCAAACTGCTGGCAAACGGCCAGCTCTGCTTTCCTCTTTCAATTATTGGTTGCAGAGCCAGTGCCGGCAGAGACAAAACAGAGTTCCTCACACTGACAAACACAGAAAAACAGAAACTAAAAATAATGCAACCTACGGAAAACCTATCAAAAGTCGATTGAGAACATCTCTTCCTGTAGCTGTCGATATGTTTTAACCTTCGAAGGAAACGAAATGCAGCTATGGATGTGCATGTATGTTGCGTACAAAAACAAAGGTTGAAAAATCCAAACAAAGCCGCACTAGCATGACAGTCATTTTTCCATTTTCTTGGATTTTGCGAGTTCAAATTGATTCGCCAACATCTCTTGCTTTCGTGGGACCTGCACAGATGCAAATGATGGCAAGAAACTCGGTTGTAGTCCACGCTGTATAAGGCGCACAAACTGCAATACAAACAAAACCTAACAAACATGCACACGGACATGACCACACTGACATACACTGATTCAAAAAACCAAAACGCAAAGGATCTTGAAAAACTACACGGAAGGGTGGTTGGGCTGGCGACTGTCCCCCGTGATGACTTTTCAGAGGCCGGGCCATATGAACGGCTGGTGCAGGATTGCATGTCAAGGACCACACTTGTAGTTTGCAGAACGGTCCACATCACGCTGGACACTCAAGAATCTTTTGGGAAGCATACATGTGCAAAAATTTTCATGTTTCCTACCGCTACATGTTGAAAAACGTTTCCAATTCCTTTTGTCGGGTAGGCCTCGGCTTCAATCCTTTCACTCTTGTAGCATCAATCCTGCACACATGGCTATTTGGTTTTTGATCCACCATTTGTAATGGTGTGTTATATATATATATATATATATGGGTGAGCGTCCCACCTTCGTGGCCACGGCCCATGGTACAGCCCCCTCACATAGTATTATGTTGGCACTAAAGTAAAGCAAACCACCACCA
This sequence comes from Breviolum minutum Mf 1.05b.01, assembly GCA_000507305.1. Classification (NCBI taxonomy): domain Eukaryota; class Dinophyceae; order Suessiales; family Symbiodiniaceae; genus Breviolum; species Breviolum minutum. The sequence continues at coordinate 19,751 of DF245101.1, read as the reverse complement.
CGTTTTCCATCTCCATTCAGTGTGGTAGCACGTGGTCGCTTACCCCGTACTATTTGAACTGCCCTTTGGAAAAAATACACTATATATGCGTGCATATCTTGTAAATATCCAGGATGCTTTTACTTGCACTCTATACTGGAAAATGTTTTTATAGAATGATGCCCCCAGGTTGTTTCACTATAAAATGGCTCAACATCTTTTCATTAAAAAATGCACCATGCTACCGGTACATCCGGTACATCCTGCACCTAGTTGCAATGTGTCATTAGTCTTGGAAGAATTGTTTATAAAACATTTGGTTGTCCACACATGATTGCATTAGTCATTGCTTATGTATTCCAACTTGGGCGTTATAACATGCCATGTTGCTCGCATTCAAACCATGTGACCATAGCGAAAAAATATCATCCACCACCCCGGAGAAAGGGGAAAAAACAGTAGACGCAGCGGCGCCGACATCCGTGATGCGTGTTCGCAAACAAAGTTGCAAATCCTTCTATAACCCTTCCAGGTCATGTTAAAAAATGCACCCACCGAGGCGCAGCCGTAAGAACCATGAAGCCGGGTAGCCTCCCAACATCCCATCTACCCTTTGGGGAGTTGTTTGTGCTTCAATAATTAAAATGCCAAAGTGCTTCTGAACCTCCATCCACCCCAATATCCACAAACATGGCTGTCTATAAACTGATTGAACTTGCTAGCATTGTTCCTGAAACAAGATTATTCAAATGAAAACGCACAATGGGCGAGTTCGATCGGGCGCAGATCAACACCAAGATTTTTTTAGTGGATGAAGCTGTTTTTTGCGTCAGGCTGTCACTATAGAATGGCCTAACATCCCTATTATTAAAAAAGGCCAACTCCTCCTACACCTAGTTACAATGTGAACCAATCTCATGCTTTAGAATATGACTGTTCATCCACGCATCATTGAATTAATCATTGCTTTTGTATTCGCACTTGGGCGTTGTAAACTGCTATGTTGCCCAACGACATCCATGATGCGTGTTCGCAAACAAAGCATGAAATGAGGACCCATATGTTGCCCTTCAGAACTTCGGAACCTGCAATTAGGCACGCAATTGCAAATAGAACCACACCCTGGAAGATTAACATGGAACATAATCATGGAGGTTTGGAAGATCATTTTCCTTTCTAAATGACTGATTAGTAGGTTCCATGTTAATCTTCCACGGTGTAACTGTATGGGAGTCTATGAAAAGCCTTGGGGCAACTGTAGCCGCAGCGATCTGCTATAAAACGACCCGCCCTCCTACAATCGACAAACATATTCTTCCGGAACCCCTCCAGGTCTTTTTATAAAAACACAGCGATGCACCCACCGAGTCTCAGCCGTAAAAACATCAAGCTAGGTAGCCTCCCAACATCTCCCACCGACCCTTTGGGGAATTATTTGTGCTTCCTTCATTGAAACATCCCAAAGGCTTCTGTAAAATCGAGAATTGCCATCCATCCCAATATCCACAAACATGGCCGTCCATACAACGATTGAACTTCCCAGCGCTGTTCTTGAAAACAGCATGGATTATTGAAATGAAAACCATCTATATAGCAAAATGCCCCAACATCCTCTCCACAGATTTCAAGACATGCATTTCAAAAAGCTAGGACATACCACCTCTGTAAAATTGTATCTCCGGCATTTTGAAATATGGAGCAGCATTTCCATCTATCGCAGGCGCAATCGCGGGAGATGTAGGTACATGACCTGCCAGGACAATTCCTTTTAGCGTCAAGGCCCCCAAGTTCTGATTCCAGAACTGTTAGCATCACTTTCACTATCTGAGCGCTGACCGGCTGTCTTAAGCCAAGGAATGGTGAGGAATGGTGATGTTTGAATCCCAGCAGCGAAGGGCTTCAGAATTATCTGAGGTCTGGGGAAACTGGTGAAAGACGAACCTGCAAGGCCAGCTCAAATCCCTCTAAGTCATGGTACGTCCCATCGTCAAGTCAGCCCACTGGCCATTCCCACAAAAATGCTTGCACCGACTCTCCGCAAGACATCTTCACTTTGGTCACTTGGCCCAAGACAGTCCGTTCGATTTGGGGTGCTGAACAGTCCCCCATCTCCTCCACCGTGTCCGAGTCGTGTTGGTGGCCAAAACACCGATACCGTTGCGGAGGGCAGCCTTCCTACTTCACCTGATGCAATGTAAGATTTTGAAAAAATTGGCTGGAAGTAAGTGGCCACAGAGAGGAATTCGATGGGAAGGCGCCAGGCCCCCACATGGACAGGACACCTATGTAGCCCCAACGAGGGCAGATCTTACTGTGCGCAGGTGCACTGCAAAGCCACAAGCAAGTGATAGACAAAGATTATCCGGATCTTTACCTATGGTTCCAAATCATTTGTTGGACCCGGGCCATATAACGTAAGATCTCTGAAGAATCTCGCTCACGCAACCAACCAAAACGGCAAAGAAGAGCATCGCGTGGACACACAGGGTGTTCAAGTGGGGAGGCAAGACAACACCAGCAAAGCTGACCCCAAGCGCCAAGTGAGGAACACCACAATCACTATTGCCATCGACGTCCCGGTCATGAAAAAAGACAACCGAACGAGCCGAAGCTTGACGTATGACAAGTCGAATACAATTCCAATCAAAAGCCGAAACACGATTCACTGGGACGCTTTGAATATCAACAGCTGCATGGCGTCCTGACGCCAGAAACTTTTCCCAACAGAAAGTTTTCCAACCATTCCTCAAGCTGTGTTTCTGAAGATTACTGCTGATACTGCCACACAAAGTAACCCAGACTCCTGACATGCGCCAACTCCAAGGTGAACCTTCCTCAAAACCACAAATTTTCATCCAATGGCGAAGAGGTGCCCAAGCACGTTCCGATGCGATTACGCCAACCAATCTTACCAGCTGCCTTGAGGGCCAACTGCACGCCGGCAATGATTGTCAAACTTATACTCTCTGTAGGGAGGTGCACAGTACAGGCAGGCAACACAGGGGCGGGGAGTTGTTGAGCGCGAGCCCGGCTCTGAGTGATCACGCAAAACAGTTTCCAAACCCGAAGCGGCAAGCAGCTGACTTCCTCGCCACACCAACCATCCCCACCATGCGCCCTCCGCTACTGCATGGCAGCAGCGTGAAGCTCATCTAGAGACGGACCGTCCCAATCCAAAGTGCCTCGCTTAGTGTCAAGAAGCAACTGGTCAGTGATCTCCTCAACTTCAGAACTTCAGGAGAATTTTGCTTGACATCGCTCCAGAAACTTTCCCAAGTCCTAGCAATACAAACCAACAGAAGACTCATTATTGCCAGAAGACCCCGAAACGATAGACTTACGAGAGCGAAGCCACCTACAAGCAAATTTGGGGGCAGTTTCAAACTTGGCACGCCGTTCAGCCAAACGTTTGTTCCTAATATCCTTTTCAACGCAACGACACCGCAGAGGGATCCAGTTTTAACTTTTCGACAAGTCAAGTTGGTTAACACATTCTTCATTCACTCTTGCCGTTCCAAGAGGCAAGCTTTCTGCTTTAAGCGCTCATGCAACGAGCAACGTGCTTTCTGAGCTTAGTAAGTTTCATATCGCCCGGCAGGTGAAGTCAGCCAAAACCTTTCCGGACACAAGTCTTGTGCACAGGCACATCACCCTTGATTCCATTTTGCTCAGCACTCTTCCTACTACCGGCGCAAACAGAAGCTTTTCTCATCAACTTGCAGAAGCAAAGCCCGTCAACGTCAACATCAGTTTCAGGGCAACAAAGGGGACCCAACAAATCAAGGAATTCAAGCTTTTGTCAAGCATTCGCCAACTTCTTGCACAGAGAGGAAGGTCGCTTCATGCCCCTATGGCCGGAGAAATCATCTGAACTTAGTAGGCATTGACACCTCGGCTCCGCGGCAACATGGCCCAGGTCCGGGCCATCCACCAGTGGAATCAGCCGCAGCAGCCAAAGGTTCATTGAAGCCGGGTCAAAGTCCTGGTTGGCCGTCAGGGCTGCTGCAGCCGCTTCCACAACAGAATCGCGAGAGAGATAGAGATGGAAAGCTTTTTCAAACGGTCAGCGACCAAGATGCTTGAGACAAAATTATAGCAGTGCCATTGTGGTTGCGAATGTCTGCCCACATATATCACTTGCAAGGGCAGCACAGCAAGCTAGAAAAGAGATATATATATATATATATATACACTTCAAACTAGATATTCGATTGCAGTACTACAGTACTACATATGTTTGTCCTCTACCTTTGCTCCAAAGCCCCTTTAGAGGATTTTAGAGGTATGAGACTAAAGCAATTTCGCAAGGTGAGTAGGGGTGCAATGCCGCTTGCATAGCATCAATCTGCTTGATTTACAGGATATAGAAATGGAACTTTGAAAGACTTGAGATTCAAAATTGACTCCACATGCCAGGTAAGCGCCTTGAGCGAGGAGCACCACCATCTTTGTTTTGATGTCAGACTTGTAGGGGAGTACCTGAGCCGTNTCAATGCAAAGTCTCTGATTGAATCCCTTTTGAATGCCCCACGCTGCACCCAATCGATGTTGCTTCTGCCTCGAGCCCCGCAAAAAGACCTTGAGTTCAAAATATTCAAAGGATTCCGGCCCAGCATCACTGCCATTTTGTATCCATTTGTCGTCTGAAGCTTTCTCGGATCCAGACATCAATCTTCCACTGGCAACGTTTTGGCACTGCTTGGCTGAAAGTCTTAGAATTGCCTCGCCTAGACTTGGTGAAAGCTGCAACAAACGCGTAGTTTCGACGGTGAATGCATCTGCAACATATGGGAGACGACCAAATATGCCATCTCCAACTGCTGAAAGTCAAGCTGGCTTGAAGGCTGTAGTCTACCGCTACTTTTCTTTTGGGTAAGGACAGCCAGATCTTCCAAACAATGGCCATGAGAGCTCTTCTGTGTCAAGGCAGTGTCAATGCAAAGTCTCTGATTGAATCCCTTTTGAATGCCCCACGCTGCACCCAATCGATGTTGCTTCTGCCTCGAGCCCCGCAAAAAGACCTTGAGTTCAAAATATTCAAAGGATTCCGGCCCAGCATCACTGCCATTTTGTATCCATTTTGTTGTCTGAAGCTTTCTCAAAACTCTACCGTCTGCGCAGTTGGTTCTTGCAGCTGAGTTGGATCCGTGCAGGCATTGGGAAGCATGGACCATCAACCCGAACAATGTACCTTTCCTCTTGTGGAGAACTGAGAACCTTGCGGTTGCCCTCTGTCTGCTAGGTTTCTGTTTGCTACTCCAACAAAGTTGACGCCGTGTCTTGCGCTGATTGGATGGCTTTTCTTGTGGAAACCACATCTGAGACATGCACAGAATTGTGCCCATCCTCACTCCAAACAGAAAAGCGGCAACACGTATAGCTTAGAGGGGGCGTTCAATCTCAGGGATCTAAAGCATCTTGTGGCTGATGGCTTGCCAATCAGGAGCTCTAATGAAGTCTTGGGCATTGGTTGCTGGTTAACCGACTGCGAACTATGTCCCTAGTGTTGGGAAGGGTTGAACATCTGCCCTATGGAATGGTCACAACATGTCAGAAAGGACGTCATGAACAGTTTGCGTATGATGCGTCGTCCTACATATGGCACCTGCTGTGCATGACCAAGCTATCTGGCTGGCTGATGCTGGCTGAACTCCATCCTGCGGCCGGCGCAACCAAACAATGCTTGTTCTCAACAGTGGCCCGTCATGCAAGCGGTGCTGTCAAAACCGCGGTTGAGAGGAATCCGGCTTCTCAATGAACCTGGAATTCTAGGGATGATGTCGTGGTACGCCCTAGGCTTTAAATGTAGTCACTGAGGACATAAGACATTAACTGCTGCAAACTGTGGCGAGACCTGCATCCAAGCAAAGTGCAAATCCTTTGGCAAGAAACCATTCTGCCGTGGTCTGGCCAGGCGCTGCGAATTCCACTGACAGTCCAAAGAGACAGCTAGCCACCGTACCCGGTTCCCACCCACCGTCCCTCCTCTGAGAAGGGAATTTAAAAATGGCAACTGGTGGACATGCGCAACTTATCCAGGTTAGCCGATGGCCCATGCGAATTCTAAATCGGGAAGTCTGAATATCTGAGCCACACAGTTCATACTTGTCCAGAAAATTCCACATTGACATGCGCGTCGCCGAACAAACCAAACAGAGAATCCACAGTATGCCCAAACAGGAGAATGTCCTGAGACAAGGTGGTGGCCTCTGGGCCTAAAACGGTAAATTTGCCTGATGATATGGACTGCCGCTGGTCAAATCAACGCCAGATGTTGCATATTTTTGCATACATCTCCAAGAATGTGATTTTGTTGGTGGCCGCCCTTCCCTTTGGCTGTAACCACCTGCTGCTTCTCTGACCGGAAAACTGCTATGCAAAGGACATCACGATAAAAGAGAGCCTGTCTGCTTGTCCGTAGTTGTTGCCTGGGATCAGTAAACATCTGGACAAGGCAGGCAATACGGAAGCATCCTAAAGCACACGAGCTGTCACAAACGTTCACAGTCTCTTTGAAATATGTAGCTCCAGCTGCACGCTTGAAAAAAGCACCCAGCTGGGTGTGAAGGCATGTGATGGCAGCTTCGGCTTTGTGGGTAACTCTTAGGCATGCACCAAACCTCCTATTCTGCACATGGGGAGTTTATGGGAGTTTGCAATTGTTTTGCCCAAATTGGAGGCAGCGAGTTTCTCCATGGATTTAAAGATGTGAATTGGAACCGAGGATGTCAAGACGAAAGACAACAACCTGACACGTGGACTCCATTCTGCACGTTAGGGTGCGAAAGCTGTGGGGAACATAGCTGTCATGGATGTGTGAATTCCACCTCGTTAAACATGCCTGTCAAGCAAGGACGCACTTTCCGTGAAGAAAGCAACATCTGTTCAGGAGAGGGGCACCAAACCGCAGTGGATGCTGGCAAATTGGTGCAACTGGTGCGTCTTAGAAAGAAATGCGGAAACTCACAGCGCAAGGGCGGAGGCTTCATTCTGAAGCATCCAGAAAATTGGTCTGGCATAGGCATGTCAAGCCACAGTATGCCCAAGTTACTCTCGCAACTAGCCAGGAAACTGTCAGACAAAGTGATGACCTCAGGGCTCAAACCTTTAGATCGGCTTGATGTGGAATGCAGCTCATAAAGTCAACTCCACATGCAGACTTCCCCAAGAAAGTGATTTTGCTCGCGCCTGTGGCAGCCCTTAGCCTCAAATGTGGAAGCTGCAACAATCCACCACCATCTTCGGTGAAGGATATGGTCTTTCCGATGTACATGGATGGAGGTGACGTGTGCCCTCGCCGCAGGGCCCGTGCAAAGTACCGCATCAACTGTGCTGAAAGTCATCTACAATGTCGTTAGGTATCTTTTAATTGCTCCTTAGCTCGCACTTCTCATGTCACAAACGTTCACAGTCTCTTTGAAATATGCAGCTCCAGCTGCACGCGTCAACAAAGCACCCAGCTGGGCGTGAAGGCATGTGATGGCAGCTTCGGCTTTGTGGACAACTCTTAGGCAGGCATCAAACCTGCACGTGCCGTCACACTGTGACCGTGCCTGGTGCCAGTCTCTTTGAAATATATGCAGTAGCTTTAGCCTTCATTTTACCTGCTTTGTGCTTCATGCTCAGCTGCGATCCTCCCTGCACAAAAGTAGCTGGCAGGCCAAAACCCTCAGCTTTCCGGCTATGTCATAAGGTGTGAGTCAGCTGCGTTCTGCACATCAAAAAACACGTTATCTTCCAGGCATTTGGGTTGATAACAGGCACAAGCATTGTAAATCACATGGGATCCACCATCACTGTCACATACTAACATAAAATCGGTGTGCCATCTATCTGTGGCACACAATTTGTTTGTCACCGGATGTCTCCAGAAATGTTTTCTACCAGATAAAATGGCATATCGTTACAGTTTCTCTTGTGCCATCTTATTGCTAAGTTCTATAATTTAAATGAACTTCGGAGCCTGGAATATATGCAAAACCTAGGACACTTTTGCCAGGGCATCCAGAAGGTTTGCCCTCAAAGGTCATTGGAAAATGAACGGCTGCAAAACAGAGGAATCAATGTCTACAAGACTTGACAAACTGGAAAAAATTGATACCATGCTTGCCCTTTCAGTCGATGGGTTTGACAAAGTGGTGAAGATGAAGGTCTAGGACTCGAAAAGGACATCGTTTGAAGGCAACGGAGGTACCCGAGATACCCTACTCTCCAAGCCAAGTGCCAGTGAAACTGACACCCTGATGCCAGCGCATCATACAAGGCCCACATACGACAAAGGCCAATGATTTCAGCGAGCCAGAGATGGATGTCCCACGCGATATGTTTTCAAATCTTGGCATTCGAGAGGTGCGCCTGAAATTGTACTCTTCGGGTACCAGACCGTAGAGTCATATGTGCAGAATTTCGAAGTCTACGGTGACCCGCTCCATAAAGAAAAAGTTGTTTGCTTTGGACATGATATGACCGCGTGACACTCAAACCGTGTGGCCACGTCCTACAAGTGATCCTCTTCATTCCCAATTCTTCGCTAGTTTTCATCGGATCTCATCACGGATGTCTTCTCACGGGATGTGTCTCTCAGGCCGCTCAGCACCACTTGTTCACTTGTGTTGTTCCAAAAGTAGCAGCTAGCCACTCCCCAAAGATGTGATAACCTGATTTCGACCAAGACATGAGAGGTAAGCGCAATCTGAGGCTTCGGGGTGAATCGTCATCGTTGAAGAGTGCCGCGTGCATCATTCTGATAAGCCGCTCAGCACTTTATCACAGCGGCCAGTTGCATTGACCGCAACACGTTGCATTGGCTTTGCACTAATGGCTTTACCATGCAACCACCAGTCACTGAATCCTTGCTTCCGAAAATAGTTGACAAGGTGCGAAGAATATGCAAAAAGTTTAGGAAAGGTGCCGAAAGAACAGCAAGGAAACTCCGCATCTGAGCTGAACACGTCTCTTTTCTATGGCACGTGAGGCCGCTGGTATGACCACAGCCATGGTTCAATTTGCAACCATGGCCGTGGCTCAGCGGGATTCAATCACCCACAATCGACCCAGTCCGACGGTTTGCAACCTGTGCAATGATACTTCTCCTGCCTTCTACTTGCATCTTGGGGCTTCCAACAAATTACTCTACACATGCAATATCCTGACAATCTCATGTCTCCACTGTTCCGTCTGGATAAGCTAGTGCTTTTTCTATGGCCATATGCAAATGCAGTGCATCCTGCTCTCATCTTTCTGGCACGGCTCCATCGCAGGGACTTTACTTTCAACCATTGCTGCAAAATACAAACTTCAGTTTTTTGCTTTTCAAATCTGTAGATGATGGATTTGACACGCGATGACGTTTGCACAGGGATTGTTGAAAATGGATCCCATGTCAAGATTTTGCGAGGTACGAATCACACAGAAGCCAAAGGTCTGAAGATGTCTGAAGTTAACACTTTTTTCAAGTCGTGGCTTGCCAAAGTGGCCATGGCCACTAAGGCTCATGGATGTGCTGCTTTCATCTGCTTTCATCCTACAAAGCCATGCAGCACAGGTTGGCTCCGTGGGATTAAATTATCCACAATCAGACACTTGGAACAGTTCACAATAACTAGCAGAGGTGGAGTACCGGTACTTCAACGTGTGCCTTCATTCAACACTTTGAAGGGATGTGCAGCACACATTTTCTGGCTCTGCTGGGCAATTCTTCTTGGATAGGTATGTAACGGGACAACTTCATGTCAACTTCAACAGCTAGGAACATGCAAAATGGTCGACGGTCGTCCGTAAGGACCAAACGCCTCATGTATGGTGTGACTTATTTTACCCATTGAGGTGCACAGTGTCCTCCCGGCTCCATTACATATGTTCTGATTACTGGCTTGAAATAACATCCGCATCTTCTGGCAACGACGCACATGCAGTGTATCCCGCTGGTAGTCTAATGTTCCTCACAAACCCGCCCCAAAATGTCAAACAGGTCTCAGCTCCATCCCAAATGCTTTGTATGCTACCAATGCTGCGAAATGTCCACTTTGTGTGAAGTCGAGCCCTTCAATGATCGGAGAACTTCTTTTCAAAGAACTGGATTGACTTCACTGCCTTCAAGAAATTGCAACAAACCTTTCCGCGCACATTGTGCTGAGTAGGAAACTGACACACATGTTTGTCAAAGTCAGTGCCAGTGACGACTTGAATGACATTTCCAAGTGAACAACGGACTAGTGGAAATCCCGTGCAAGAGTTTGTAGTTCCATCCTTGCCATGACAGTAGCCAATACACTGCCATAGTCACGCAGAGTCAGCCTGATGAGAGAACTGAACATGTTCAGCAAATAATAGGTTCTTAGGTTGAGCAATCCTTGGCACGAGAACAGTGTGGCACACACTGTGCTGACACCCTACAACCACACTGACCCACCAAAGCGAGCTGAATTGAACTCATCTGCGAATGCTTGTCATCTGGCGGCAGCAAAAGAAATGGCTTCGTGGGTTGGACATCTTTCTTCTTCAAAATGGGCAAGACTTCAGCTCGGTGTGATGGGCCACATCTGCTTGCCGAGCATTTCTTGGTCCAGGTGAAATAGATTTGCGATAGCTGGTCACCTAAGCAACGCTTTTCACCATCTTCAACGGCATACCAACAGAACGTACATACAAACACACCCAAAGCCCTTCGCAAAATATCTTGGCGGATTGGCGTGTGAATGTTTTTGGCCCGCACGGGTGAACCTATTTACCCTGCCAGGTATCGGTTTCAACTGAGACATGTATTGAGATTGCCAGTTTAAAAACTCCGAGGCCATGGCGAAATACAAGAAGCGTGTGGCTCGAATCTTCTGGTCGGGGTGCAAGAAATCCGGGCCACTCAAGTCCTATCTTTGCTGGCTTTTGTGAGAACTGGAGACGGATATTCGTTGATCCACCCAGCATTGAGTCCAGTGTCGGACGTGTTGCACTGAGCCGAGGTGGTCTTCCAGGCGATGGAAGACTTGATGACGGATGGTGCATCACTGCAAACGCGGTGCCGCGGATTGCAAAAGGAAGAAAGAGGGATTGATTTTGGAGTACTTGATGACAGGTTCAATATGATGTCTTCCGTGCCCTCTGCGTCTGATTCACTGCCTCAGGTGCTTTTCACGTCTCTCCCAATCTTTGGGATGTACAGGTTCATTTTTTTCAATCGGGCCCTCGCATGCACACAGGCTACGCATCACTGATTCCTATGAGGCTGCCATTCGCCTTGCTAAAAAAGCTGCAGGTTAAGTTTGTTGGGTCGGGTTTTTGGTGGACTCCTGGATGTAGCGGTTGACGACGTGATGACTTTTAGCTTGTTGCAGAATTTCCCGTTTTGGCAGATCTATCCACATTGGTATCTTACGATATGATATACATGAGATGGATGGTATTAGATGATTATCATAATACGAATCATCTTCAAAAGTGACTGCAAAAGTCACAAGGTCCCGCTAGCCACTCCCAAAAGGTGGCTTAGTAAGGGGCCATGATAAACCAATACATGGGAGTTGCGCCATCTACTTTCCAGATGGTATAGATTTTTGGGGGTGTAATAGACTATATTTTTGTCAACCATCCACCAGTCCTACGGTGATGTTTGGGGTGACCAGGGGCCTCAACTGCAAACTTTTTAGCAGTTGAGCCTCCCAGAAATATGCCTTTCTGTGATGCTTGATTGGCACCCTATTGTTTGAGAAGGTGGCTGTGGTTTTTGTTTGATTAGCTTACCCACAGCTTTTTGCTTGACGCATATATTTTCTTCTTATGTTGGATAGTCTTGGATATTTGAGTCCATCGCGGCAGTTCTGCTACCACAGCAGACTTCCTGACTTCCCCCGTCCTATCACCAGTCTGATGATGTTTGTACCCTTTAGCAACCTTGCTTTCAAAGAAGAGCTGTTCATCATGCTGACTTTCCAAGCATTCATTGGGTACCAGGATCGTTTCTCTGCGTTGGCTCTTACAATGCGAGCCACGCTTGTGAGGCTTGACAGCTTGTCCCAGAAGAACTTGCTTGTTTGCCGCCCTCATCCTGACACGTCTTCAGCTTCTAGCGAGTGGTTTCGACTCCTTGTCAAATAAGTCATCCAGAAGCGACTTAGCTGCATTTGGCTACAGCATTGATGGATGAGGAGACTTGGGCGGCCTTCAGAGAGAGAGACAGCCTTGCAACCTTTATGCTGTGAGAGTCACGACATGTCACGACTAAGACCACTAGGAAGGAATTGGATGTAGAACTTCGAACCTCTCCAAACAGCAAGTGAGACGCAGCTCCTTGACAACATGTTGATATATATGGTCTCTCTTTATATCTCGTACTGTAGTCCTTTTTATTGGATGTTGCAAGCCAATGATGAGGCTCAACAGTTGGCTACAAACTGCCAGAAACGTGCCATTGAGTCATTAGCTTTGGTTGGCGAAACCTGCTGCACGGGCAGCCCGAGAAAGATCGAGCAACTTCAACAGGATAACGAAAAGAAGCACAAAATGAATGGCCTCGCTGCCGTCAAGGTGTTGGACATCGAAACTGAGGCACCCCGTTCTCCTGCTACCGACTACGGTAACTGCCGCAGAATCTTCAAGCCGTGACTACCTTTTTGGAGACTACCCCGACGGTTATGGCTAGCTGCCTGGCCAATCCCAAAACGTGCGACAGTACAACGCCTTGATTTCATCCAACAATGGCAACTTGCGATTGACACCAAGAATAATACCAAAGAAACCCAAGGTCTGAGCCGATCGCTCCCCTTTGCTCCACATCCTGCTGACAACAGCCTCATATTCATGTTCCTCAATATTTTCAACTCATTTCTGCGCATGACAAAAGGGTGCCGGCGCAATGGCTTGTGGCACACAAGCCCGGCATACATTGGCTGTGGGCGAAGATCTTCAAAGATGTGTCCAACCAGCTTGCAACTCATTTGGATATCCTTGTCCCAACTCTGGCAATTGGCATCCGCAGTGCTTTGCCCTGCCTTCAAAGATTTAGGTCATACCAAGAATATAATCACACTAGTTTTTTGGATGTGCCAGTCCCTATGCACTGGGCCCATGCCTACGCAATCGCTTCCGCATGCATACCCGGAATGGCAAGGGTGTCTACGCTGGAGTTTTCCTAGATTAGGTGCCTTCGAGAGTGCCTCTGCGGGGGTCCTTTGTTGGACTGCCATGCACCTCGTAAATGATGGAAATCTGCCTAACGCGACTCTGCCTGCGCAACAAAAATCTACATTGCTTCCGTGTGCGCCTACACACGCTTGCGCGGACTGCAAAATATCAGGTCAACACCCTACGCAGCTTCATAAGGACTTCCCTCAAATACATGACATTGGTCATTCAAGAAAAGATGATGCTCATCTGAGTTGATCTCTCCCCTTTGCTCCACATGCAGCGTATCCCACTGACGGTCTCGTTACACTCATGTTTTGTGCATGGCAGGTGTCTGCAGCTTGGCGAATACGCTGGCCGTTGGCGCGAAGAGCTCCAAAGGGGTGTTCCGCTCGCTCTTGAAACTCGTTTGAAAAAGTGTGAATATCCGTGTGCCAACGGCAACTGGCATCGGGGGTGGCCCTGGACGATGTGTATTTCAGCAGCGGCAAATGGCTTTTGCAATTCATCCAAGCGTGTACCCAACAGTGACATGTCTTTGTCACTTGATCCCAACAGTGCCTTGGCACTGCATTGTTTCGCGCATGGCTGCACAATGGTTTCGTACCAATGCCAATGTTGTCACCATAATCGAGGACTATCTTCGGATTCAAAACATGATAGCTACCTGATTTCGACAAAGACATGAGAGGCAAGCACAATCTGGGGTTTCGGGGTGAATTGTCATCGTCAAAGCGTGCCATATGCATTTTTCTGACAAGCCGCTCTCAGCAGTTTATCACCGGTGCCCAGTTGCATATGCACTGGGCCCATGCCTACGCAATCTCTTCCGCATGCATACCCGGAATGGCAAGGGTGTCTACGCTGGAGTTTTCCTAGATAGGTGCCTTCGAGAGTGCCTCTGCGGGGGTCCTTTGTTGGACTGTCATGCACCTGGTACTGTAAATGATGGAAATCTGCCTACACGACTCTGCCTGCGCAACAAAAATCTACGTTGCTTCCGTGTGCGCCTACACACGCTTGCGCGGACTGCAAAATATCAGGTCAACACCCTACGCAGTTTCATAAGGACTTCCCTCAAATACATGACATTGGTCATTCAAGAAAAGATGATGCTCATCTGAGTTGATCTCTCCCCTTTGCTCCACATGCAGCGTATCCCACTGACGGTCTCGTTACACTCATGTCTTGTGCATGGCAGGTGTCTGCAGCTTGGCGAATACGCTGGCCGTTGGCGCGAAGAGCTCCAAAGGGGTGTTCCGCTCGCTCTTGAAACTCGTTTGAAAAAGTGTGAATATCCGTGTGCCAACGGCAACTGGCATCGGGGGTGGCCCTGGACGATGTGTATTTCAGCAGCGGCAAATGGCTTTTGCAATTCATCCAAGCGTGTACCCAACAGTGACATGTCTTTGTCACTTGATCCCAACAGTGCCTTGGCACTGCATTGTTTCGCGCATGGCTGCACAATGGTTTCGTACCAATGCCAATGTTGTCACCATAATCGAGGACTATCTTCGGATTCAAAACATGATAGCTACCTGATTTCGACCAAGACATGAGAGGCAAGCGCAATCTGGGGTTTCGGGGTGAATTGTCATCATCAAAGCGTGCCATGTGCATTTTTCTGACAAGCCGCTCAGCAATTTATCACAGTGCCCAGTTGCATTGACCACAACTCTTTGCAATGGCTTTGCACTAATGGCTTCACCATGAAGCCACCTGTCACCGATTCATTGCTTCTCCGTGGCAGCAAAGAAGAGAACATGTTGACTGCTCTATTCAAATCTACTTGGAGGCTGAAGCCAGGGCTCCAGGGTGAATTGTTATCAAGAAAACGTGCCGTGTGAGTGTGCATTTTTCGCATAAGCCGCTAAGCACTTTATCATAGCACCCGGCTGCATTGATCCCAAATTTGTGGCAGCTAGCCACTCCCGAAAGATGTGAGAACTACGGATCCTGATTTCGACCAAGACATGAGAGGCAAGCGCAATCTGGGGTTTCGGGGTGAATTGTCATCGTCAAAGCGTGCCATGTGCATTTTTCTGACAAGCCGCTCAGCAATTTATCACAGTGCCCAGTTGCATTGACCACAACTCTTTGCAATGGCTTTGCACTAATGGCTTCAGCTTAAAGCCACCAGTCACTGATTCATTGCTTCTCCGTGGCAGCAAAGAAGAGAACATGTTGACTGCTCTGTTCAAATCTACTTGGAGACTGAAGCTGGGGCTCCAGGGCGAATTGCTATCAAGAAAACGTGCCGTGTGAGTGTGCATTTTTCGGAGTTGCATTGACCCCAAATTTGTGGCAGCTAGCCACTCCCGAAAGATGTGAAAACTACGGATCCTGATTTCAACCAAGACATGAGAGGCAAGCGCAAGGAGAGGCAAGCGCAATCTGGGGCTTCAGCGTACCGGTGCATTTTTCTGACAAGCCGCTCAGCACTTTATCACAGCGCCCAGTTGCATTGACCGCAACTGGCTTTGCACTCAGCCACTGATTCACTGCTCTTCCGTGACAGCAAGGAGAAGAAGATGTTAGCTGCTCTATTGAAATCTGGCGCCGAATCTCGGGGCTTCGAGGTGAAGCCTGTTTACATTTGGCAAAGGACAAGGCCTGCAACTCGGAACAAGAACGGTGCCTTCGATGCATCAGGATGTACCAGGCACGACTGTGACAAGGACCACGTAGGACGAAGTATTTCCACAACTTTTCTTGCAAAGATGGCTGAAAAATCGATGTATCTGCAGTACTTACGGCACCTAGTGTCCTATAGTGACAGTGTGGCACTTGCTCTACTTGCTGACTTTCAGAGAGGAACCTTCCACTGGCCTTGCGCGTCTTAGAGTCTAATCCACCAAGGTCCGAGTGTGCATTCGACCCGAACCCGAAACCTTTTGATGCTTGCAACGCATCCCAGTTTCCACAACTTTTCTTGCAGAGATGGCTGAAAAATGATAACGAAATTTCGACCAAGACATGAGAGGCGAGCGAAATCTGGGGCTTCAGGGTGAATTGTCATCGTCAAAGCGTGCCACTGTGCATTTTCCTGATAAGGCGCTCAGCAATTTATCACAGTGCCCAGTTGCATTGACTGCAACTCTTTGCAATGGCTTTGCACTCATGGCTTCAGCTTAAAGCCACCAGTCACTGATTCATTGCTTCTCAGTGGCAGCAATGAAGAGAACATGTTGACTGCTCTATTCAAATCTACTTGGAGACTGAAGCTGGGGCTCCAGGGTGAATTGTTATCAAGAAAACGTGCCGTGTGAGTGTGCATTTTTCGCATAAGCCGCTAAGCACTTTATCATAGCACCCGGCTGCATTGATCCCAAATTTGTGGCAGCTAGCCACTCCCGAAAGATGTGAGAACTACGGATCCCGATTTCGACCAAGACATGAGAGGCAAGCGCAATCTGGGGTTTCGGGGTGAATTGTCATCGTCAAAGCATGCCATGTGCATTTTTCTGACAAGCCGCTCAGCACTTTATCACAGTGCCCAGTTGCATTGACCGCAACTCTGTGCAATGGCTTTGCACTAATGGCTTCACCATG